>JASVEL010001158.1:0-250951 GCA_032618575.1 Nicotiana noctiflora
CGAACGCAGTGTACTTACCTCACAACTCGACGTGACAACAAATGGAGATGTCCGCCAATGCTTCGGTGTAGAGCCCGAGTCCGCACACAAAAGCGGGGGAGTGAGGGGGCGAGTACTTCATACTCGCGAGTGGTCAACATACACAGAAATTAAGCAAGAAGAACCACAAAATACCACAATATGAAGCTACACTACAAGCCGAATCTCCTACGAACTAGCAACAATAATACAATACAACTACCACAGAGTAATTCAACAAATACATATGCAATGCAATGCACATAACCGCTACGGCGTGCAGCCCGATCCCATTTAACGTCGACGGCGCTCACTGGGGGTGTGTACATCTCACACTGATCCAACACTGATCTAACCCTGCCGCGGCGTGCACCCGATCCTCACTCATACGGCGTGCAGCCCGATCCATACTCAATCCACAATAAGCAATTAAGTCACAAAACAATTCATTTTCCTTATTTCCAGGTTCTCAATTCATAATTCATGAAAAATACTTTAACTTTATTAAGTTTGTAAAAGCCAGTGACTTATCATTTCAAAAGTGCGATTTCAATTTCCAGGACCGAGATCAGTGATTTAAGCAATCTTTAGCTATCACATAAATATTGTCCTCTAAGGACGCAACAGATCGGCACAAGGCTCCAAACAAGGCTTACAGCCCACAAATATAGCAAATACAGTGTATTTCCAACACTAACACATATTATTCATTTCCGGGATGGACCAAGTCTCAATCCCCAATCACAATCAATCCCGCACCTGCCACGTTGTGCGAGCCACGCCCTATTAGCGTCACAATGTGCTAAGCCGGGGTTTCGAACCCTCAGGCTACAATATACACAAACTACTCACCTCTAGTTGGTCGTCGAATCGTCCGCGATGCCTTTTCCTTTGAATTTCGATGCCTCGTGTGTAGAATCTAGTCAAATAACAATAATTATATCAATTTCGGGTCAAAGAATCATAACCCACTTCAATTCATATGAAATTCTCAACATTATACCAAGTTGGTAAAACCCGACTTTCGGTACGATTCTCGAAAAATTACGAAAGTCACATATTCGGAACCCTCATCTCAATACGAGTCTAAGCATATTAATTTTACCAAAATCGGACTCCATTTGCTCATTCAAAACCTTGATTTTCTAAAGTTCAAACCTAGGGTTAAATCTTCCATGAATCACCCCAATTCTTCCATTTTCATGATATAATTGCATGATATTATCAATACTAATCATAATATGAGTTCATAGTTGATTACCTGATGATTTCCCTTGATTTCTCCCTCAAAATCGCCCAAAGTCGCCCTTAAGCCGAGACCCCCAAATGTTGAAATGTTTCTGAAATTTTCTAACTTCTGATACACTTAACTTACAGCGATTTCCGCTTCTACGCGTCCGCTTCTGCGGAGATTGGACCGCTTCTGCGGAAAATTCCGCTTCTGCGGCTAGAAGTCCGCTTCTGCGGACTCGCCCAGGCGGTTCCCTTTCCGCTTCTGCGAAGGCCGCCTCTGCGGCTCCCCGCCCGCTTCCGCGATGCCGCTTCAGCGGCTCCCTTTCCGCTTCTGCGGTCGCCGCTTCTGCGGCTCATTTCCGCTTCCGCGCACCCGCTCCTGCGCCCAAAATTCCGCAGGAGCGGAAACAACAGAGGCAGTGCACAAATTTTCTGCAATTTTCCATATTTCTCCCGATTAACCATCCGAAAACACCCCGAGGCCCCCGGACCTCATTCAAACACACCAACACATCCTAATTCCTTATTCGAACTTGTTCCAATCATAAAAACACCATCCTAAACATCAAAATCATCAATTAACCACGGATTCAAGCCTAAATTTCTTCAAAACTTTCAAAACTAACATTCAATCCAAAACCCGATCAAACGATGTCCGATTGACCTGAACATTTGCAAACATATCCAAAATCACATAACGAAGCTACAAAAATTGTCCGAATTCCATTCCGACCCCCGGATCAAAATATCACCTACCATCCGGTTTTCGCCAAAATTCAACCTTCGCCAATTCAGAGCTTAAAACTACACCGGACCTCCGAATTCAATTCCGATTGTTCTCCTAAGTCATAATTGATCCCCGGAACTAGTCGAATCATCCGAATCCGGTTCCGAGCACTCTAACTCAATAGTCAACTCTTGGTTGACTTTTCATATTCAAGCTTTCTTCAAACATGCTATTTGTTTCATTTTCAATCCAAATCACTCATAACTCACCCAATATACTTTAATACTGTTTTAAAAGCATAATATATGTAAATGCAAGGTAACGGGGTGGTAATTCCCGTAACGACGGGCCGGGTCGTTACATTCTCCCCAACTTAAACAAACGCTCGTCCGCGAGCGGGTTAAGAAACATACCTGGAGCATCAAATTGGTGTGGATATTTGCTCTGCATCTCCTACTCGGTCTCCCAAGTTGCTTCCTCCACTGGACGACCTCTCCACCGCACCTTCATAGAAGATATGTCTTTGGATCTCAACTTATGAACCTGTCGACCCAAAATGGCTACCGGTTCCACGTCATGGGTCAAGTCCTCATCTAGTTGTATCGTGCTGAAGTTTAATACATAAGACGGGTCTCCAACGTACTTCCGGAGCATAAAAACATGGAACACCCCGACAAACTGGGTGGCAAAGCAAGCATATAGGCCACCTCCCCAACTTTTCTAAGCACCTCAAAAGGTCCAATGAACCTTGGGCTCAATTTCCTTTCTTTCCAAACCTCATAACACCCTTCATAGGCGAAACCTTCAGCAACACCTTCTCACCTACTGAATTCCGGTCTCGGACCTTCCGGTCTGCATAACTCTTCTGACGCGACTGAGCTGTGCGAAGTCTCTCCTGAATCACCTTCACCTTATCTAAGGCATCTCGGACTAACTCTGTCCCTAACAACCTAGCCTCGCCGGGCTCGAACCAACCAACTGGAGACCTACACCGCCTCCCATATAAAGCTTCATACGGTGCCATCTGAATGCTGGACTGATAGCTATTATTGTAAGCAAACTTCGCCAAAGGCAAATAATCAGCCCATGAACCACCAAAATCAATGACACAAGCACGCAACATGTCCTCCAATATCTGAATAGTACGCTCAGACTGCCCATCCGTCTGTGGATGAAATGCTGTGCTCAGCTCCACCTGTGAACCCAACTCTCGCTGAAATGTCCTCCAGAACTGAGATGTGAACTGGGTACCTCTGTCCGATATAATGGAAATAGGAACTCCATGCAATCTCACTATCTCACGGATGAATATCTCTGCCAACCGCTCCGAGGTATAGGTAGTACACACCGGGATGAAGTGAGCTGACTTAGTCAACCTATCCACCACCACCCAAACTGAATCAAACTTCCTCGCTGTCCGAGGGAGTCCACTAACAAAGTCCATAGAAATCCTTTCCCACTTCCACTCAGGAATATCAATACGCTGGAATACACCACCAGGTCTCTGATGCTCATACTTGACCTGTTGACAGTTTAGACACCGAGCCACATGGCTCACAATATCTTTCTTCATCTTTCTCCACCAGTAATGCTGCTTCAAATCTTGATACATCTTCGCGGCTCCTGGATGAATAGAATACCGCGAGCTATGGGCTTCTTCCAATATCAACTCACGAAGGCCATCAACATTGGGCACACATATCCGGCCTGCATCCGCAATACGCCCTCACTATCAATAGTGACATCTCTAGCATCATCATGCTGAACTCTGTCCTTAAGGACAAGCAAGTGTGGATCATCATACTGACGCTCTCGAATACGATCATATAGAGAAGAACGAGCTACTACATAAGCCATCACCCGACTGGGCTCAGAAATATCCAGCCTCACCATCTGATTAGCTAACGCCTGAACATCAGCTGCTAGGGGTCTCTCCCCAACTGGAATATATGCCAAACTGCCCATACTAATAGCCTTCCTGCTCAATGCATCAGCCACTACATTGGCTTTCCCGGGATGGTACAAGATAGTAATATCATAGTCTTTAAGCAATTCAAGCCATCTCCGCTGCCTCAAATTTAGATCTTTTTGCTTAAACAAATGCTGAAGGCTGCGGTGGTCCGTATATACATCACAAGATACACCATATAGATAATGCCTCCAAATCTTCAAGGCATGAACAATAGCAGCTAACTCCAAATCATGAACAGGGTAGTTCTTCTCGTGGGGCTTTAGCTGACGAGAAGCATATGCAATAACTCTACCCTCCTGCATCAACACACAACCGAGTCCAACTCTGGAAGCATCACAATATACAATATATGACCCTGAGGCCGATGGTAACACAAGTACTGGGGCTGTGGTCAAAGCCTCCTTGAGCTTCTGAAAGCTCTCTTCACATTCATCGTACCACACAAATGGAGCATTCTTCTGTGTCAGCTTAGTCAACGGTGAAGCAATAGATGAGAAATCCCGAACAAACCGACGATAATAGCCTGCCAAGCCGAGAAAACTCCGGATCTCTGTAGCTGAGGAAGGTCTGGGCCAATTCTGCACTGCCTCAACCTTCTGAGGATCAACCCTAATACCATCACTGGACACTATATGTCCCAGAAAACCCACAGTATCAAGCCAGAACTCACACTTAGAGAATTTTGCATAAAGCTTCTCTTCCCTCAACCTCTGCAATGCCACTCTCAAATGTTGTGCATGCTCCTCCTGGCCGCGTGAGTATACCAAGATATCATCAATAAACACAATCACAAAAGAATCAAGGTACGGCCGAAATACACTATTCATCAAGTGCATGAAGGCTGCTGGGGCATTAGTCAACCCGAAAGACATCACCAGGAACTCGTAGTGCCCATATCGCGTCCTGAAACGCTGTTTTCATAATATCTGAGTCCCTGATCTTCAACTGATGATAGCCCGATCGAAGATCAATCTTAGAAAATACACTAGCTCCCTGTAGCTGATCAAATAGGTCCTCAATACGAGGTAATGGGTACTTATTCTTCACTGTTACCTTGTTCAGCTGCCTATAATCAATGCACATTCTCATTGTGCCATCTTTCTTCTTCACGAACAACACCGGTGCACCCCAAGGTGACACACTTGGACGAATGAAACCCTTATCTAAGAGTTCCTAAAGCTGTTCTTTCAATTCTTTTAACTCTGCTAGTGCCATGCAATAAGGAGGAATAGAAATGGGCTGAGTGCCCGGCACCAAATCAATACCAAAATCAATATCTCTATCAAGCGGCATGCCTGGCAGGTCTGCTGGAAATACATCCTGAAACTCCCTCACAATGGGGACCGAAACAAGACTGGGTGTCTCAGCCTTAACATTTCTAATGAAGGCCAAATAAGACAAACAACCTTGCCAATCATTCGCTGAGCCTTTATATAAGAAATCACCCTGTCGGACACATAATCAGTCAAGCCACGCCACTCGATCCTCGGATTACCCGGAATAGCTAGTGTGACTGTCTTTGCATGACAGTCCAGAATCGCATGGTAAGGAGATAGCCAATCCATGCCTAGGAATTACATCAAAATCTACCATGCCCAGTAGTAATAAATTAACTCGGGTCTCCATACCCCCAATAGTAATAAGACAAGATCGATATACCTGATCCACAACAACAAGATCCCCCACTGGGGTAGACACATGTACGGGCAAAGCAAGAATACCACTGGTCATACCCAAATGATGTGCAAAGTAAGTAGAAACATAAGAATAGGTGGATCCCGGATCAAATAAGACGATGCACCTCTATGGCAAATCGGAATCGCACCTGTAATGATCCGAGGCACTAGCATCCTTCCCGTCCCGAAGAGCATAGAAACGAGCCTCGCCTCCACCAGTATGATCCTCGCCTCGGGGCGACCTCAGATACCTGGCCACCAGCCCTAGCCGACCGTGCCGGCGCCGAAGAAACAGGAGTGGAAGACGAAGGTTGATCCCTCCGCCGTGACCTCTTACGAAGCCACCGAGGACACTTTCTCTCGATATGGCCCAAATCACCGCACTCAAAACAACGGCTCGAAGATGGGAAGAAGGGGCCGCCGAGGACCCTCGCTACCGACGAATCTCGTGCCGAGGAAACAGGAGCGAGCTCGAGCCGGAAGAGCACTCGCAGTGCAGTCGACTCGCCGACGGCCTCGCCGACCCGATAACCCTCGCTGGCCTTGACGACCACGATCGGATGAAACCCCATCGGACTCGCACGTCCGCATCGACGAGATCTCGAACGAGCGACCTCTGCGTACTGAAATCGGCCCTCAGACGGAGCACCACCGTAATCGCGCACCACGAGGCCTCTTAGCCTCTCTCTCTCTCGCTCGGTAGCGATCTGTCTCAACGTGACGGGCAGCATCAACCACCTCCTCAAAGGTAATCGTCGAAACTCTCCCCGGTCATCAATATGCGGATGGGATAAATAAGACCATCAATAAATCTCCGGATCCTCTCCCTGTCGGTAGGAACCATCCACATGGCATGACGGGCCAGCTGTGTGAATCTCAACTCATACCGAGTTACCGACCTATCTCCCTACTTCAGCCACTCGAACAGATGATGCAGCTCCTCCCTCTGGGTCTGAGGCACATACTTCTCCAAAAATACCGCGGAGAATTGCTGCCAAGTGAGGGGCGCTGCCCCAGCAGGCCTACTCCTCTCAAAATCCTTCCACCACTGAAATGCTGGACCTGTGAACTAAAAGGTAGTGAATGAAACACCGCTGGACTCTAGAATACCCGCGGTGCGAAGCATACGCCGACATCTGTCAAGAAAACCCTGGGCATCCTCGCCCTCAGCTCCACTAAATGTCGGAGGCCGTAGCCTCTCAAATCTCTCCAAACGACGCCGCTCATCGTCGGCATAATCGGAACCACATATGCGAGAGCTGGTGCAACGGTGCAACCGGCCGAACTAGCTCAGGCGTGTGAGCCACGGGTCCGATTCCTCCCCCGCTCTGTGAAGATGATACCGCGAGCAGAGTAAGAACTCACCCGTGCCAATCCCCGTGCACACCGATAATATCCGAGCCAAGGTCTCCCGAAGACCCGTATCACAATAGGCACCGCCGGTGCTTGAGCCTGAGCCGTCGGAGCGTTCGCCGTCGGAATCCGGTCCTCGAGTCCGGTCAACCGGCTGGGTCGCCAGTGCTGGTGCCCTACCTCTACCACGACCACGCCCTCTGGGTGCCAACGGTGGTCGTCCGCCACGTCCGTTAGCTCGTGTTCTCGCCATCCGCGAGAGAATGAATATGGAAAGATTTAATTTCATGATAACACAAATCGCACGATATGAATTCAAGAAAATGAGGTTTTTCCTAAAGTCTCTGTAGCTCTTCGAAGATAGATACGGACGTCTACGTACCGATCTGCGAAAGCCTACTAAACCGGCTCATGACTCGCGAGTCCTAATAACCTAGAGCTCGGATACCAACTTGTCACGACCCAAATCCGGTCGTGATGGCGCCCAACAAACAAGCTAGGCCAGCCAACCAACAATAGCACAATGCCAGTCCCCAAATGGACAACCCAATAAGAATATATGAGTTTAAGAACTCCAATAATAATAGTAAAGAACAAAACACTGACACTCCCAAAGATCCGGAGTCACAAGTCTAGAGCCTCTATCAAAACCCAACAGGAAATAGAGAGTACGATATAGAAGTACTCAAGTCCGAATACAAAATATAAAATAACAACGGGAATGAGAGGAGAAGCTAGGCTCTGCGAACGTAGGCAGCTACCTCAGGAACTCGATGTGACAATGTAAACGCTGGAGATGTCCGTCTACTGCTCCTGAGTACCTGAGTCCGCACACAAAGGTGCAGGGAGTAGGGGTGAGTACTAAGTACTCAGTGAGTAACAAATATATACATGTAGTTGACAGGAAGAAATCCACAAAATACCACAATATGAAGCTACACTACGATCCGAATCTCCTACGAACTAGCAACAATAATACAATACAACTACTACAGGAGTAATTCAACAATACAGATGCAATGCAATGCACATAATCGCTACGACGTGTAGCCCGATCCCATTTAACGTCGACGGCGCTCACCAGGGGTGTCAGACTCCTGAGGGCTCCTACAGCCCAAGCGCAATACTCGCTGCGGCGTGCAGCCCGATCCTCACATCAACTACATGCGTGCAGCTCGATCCCATACTCAATCCACAATAAGCAATTAAGTCACAAAACAATTCATTTTCCTTATTTCCAGTTCTCAATTCATAATTCATGAAAAATACTTTAACTTTATTAAGTTTGTAAAAGCCGGTGACTTATCATTTCAAAAGTGTTTTTTCAATTTCCAGGACTGAGATCAGTGATTTAAGCAATCTTTAGCTATCACATAAATATTGTCCTCTAAGGACGCAACAGATCGGCACAAGGCTCCAAACAAGGCTTACAGCCCACAAATATAGCAAATACAGTGTATTTCCAACACTAACACATATTATTCATTTCCTGGGATGGACCAAGTCTCAATCCCCAATCACAATCAATCCCGCACCTGCCACGGTGTGTGCGAGCCACGCCCTATTAGCGTCACAATGTGCTAAGCCGGGGTTTCGAACCCTCAGGCTACAATATACACAAACTACTCACCTCTAACCGGTCGTCGAATCGTCCGCGATGCCTTTTCCTTTGAATTTCGATGCCTCGTGTGTAGAATCTAGTCAAATAACAATAATTATATCAATTACGGGTCAAAGAATCATAACCCACTTCAATTCATATGAAATTCCCAACATTATACCAAGTTGGTAAAACCCGACTTTCGGTACGATTCTCGAAAATTTACGAAAGTCACATATTCGGAACCCTCATCTCAATACGAGTCTAAGCATATTAATTTTACCAAAATCGGACTCCATTTGCTCATTCAAAACCTTGATTTTCTAAAGTTCAAACCTAGGGTTAAATCTTCCATGAATCACCCCAATTCTTCCATTTTCATGATATAATTGCATGATATTATCAATACTAATCATAATATGAGTTCATAGTTGATTACCCTGATGATTTCCCTTGATTTCCTCCTCAAAATCGCCCAAAGTCGCCCTTAAGCCGAGACCCCAAATGTTAAAATGTTTCTGAAATTTTCTAACTTCTGATACACTTACTTCTAGCGATTTTCGCTTCTGCGGAACATTTTCCGCTTCTACGCTCCCGTCCGCTTCTGCGGACTCGCCCAGGCGGTTCCCTTTCCGCTTCTGCGAAGGCCGCCTCTGCGGCTCCCCGCCCGCTTCCGCGATGCCGCTTCAGCGGCTCCCTTTCCGCTTCTGCGGTCGCCGCTTCTGCGGCTCATTTCCGCTTCCGCGCACCCGCTCCTGCGCCCAAAATTCCGCAGGAGCGGAAACAACAGAGGCAGTGCACAAATTTTCTGCAATTTTCCATATTTCTCCCGATTAACCATCCGAAAACACCCCGAGGCCCCCGGACCTCATTCAAACACACCAACACATCCTAATTCCTTATTCGAACTTGTTCCAATCATAAAAACACCATCCTAAACATCAAAATCATCAATTAACCACGGATTCAAGCCTACATTTCTTAAAAACTTTCAAAACTAACATTCAACCCAAAACCCGATCAAACGATATCCGAATGACCTGAAAATTTGCAGACATATCCAAAATCACATAACGAAGCTACAGAAATTGTCGGAATTCCATTCCGACCCCCGGATCAAAATATCACCTACCATCCGGTTTCGCCAAAATTCAACATTCGCCAATTCAAGCTTAAAACTACACCGGACCTCCGAATTCAATTCCGATTGTTCTCCTAAGTCATAATTGATCCCCCGGAACTAGTCGAATCATCCGAATCCGGTTCCGAGCACTCTAACTCAATAGTCAACTCTTGGTTGACTTTTCATATTCAAGCTTTCTTCAAACATGCTATTTGTTTCATTTTCAATCCAAATCACTCATAACTCACCCAATATACTTTAATACTGTTTTAAAAGCATAATATATGTAAATGCAAGGTAACGGGGTGGTAATTCCCGTAACGACGGGCCGGGTCGTTACAATCCTTGGTCAAGTTACCCCTCTTGATCTTAGATTGTCTACATAGCGCCCTTGTGACGACCCAAAGGGTCATCACTGTATTTATCCCTTTTTTCACGCTTCCGAGGTTATGGAAACCTCACTCTCAGTTGCCTTGATGTGCGTGCATAGTCCGGGCGCGAAGCCTAAAAGTTTTTGTGTTAAGATATATGACTTCTATGGAAAATTTGACGAATTTTGATATTAATATTGATAAAGTTGACTTTGGTCAATATTTTTGCTAAATGGTCCCAGACCGGTGATGTGACGGTTCTGGGAGGTCCGTAGAAACATCTGGGACTCGGGCATGTGCCCGGAGTCAAAATCCGAGGTCCAGAACCCCGGTAAAAGATTTTTTTCGTTAAATTATTTTCTGAAATTAATAAGGAATAATGGAAATGAAAATGAGTTAGAAAATATAGGTACTGGGCTCGTATTTTGGTTCCGACACCCGATACAGGTCCTAAATATTGGTTAAACGTTTCTTGTAAAATTTGGTTGAAATTTGACGTCGTTTGACGTGTTTCGGAGCTAAATAGCTAAAGTTAGAGGTTGATGAACTTTGAAATAAATCTTGAGTTTTGGGGTTTGATTCTTTGTTTTTGATGTTATTTTAGCGATTAGATCGCTCTAGCAAGTTCGTATGAGGTTGTTGAGTTAGTGTGTGTATTTGGTTAGGAGCCCCGAGGGCTCGGGGGTGATTTCGGGGGTGGTTCGGGATGTTTTTGCACTTAAAAATTTGATATTTTGTTGTTGCTGGTATTCTGGTACATTGTTCTATGCGATCACATAGCTTCTTCCGCGATCGCATAGTGTAAGTTTCAAGAGCCCAAAATGTGTTCTATGCGATCGCAAGCCTCCTTATGCGATCACATTGCCCAACCTCCTATACCTGTGCGATCGCATTGTCCCCCTCGCGATCGCATAGAGCATTTCCCCGGCCCAGTCGCATTTACCCTATGCGTTCGCAACATGTCTTCCGCCATCGCATTGCATTACCTCCTTACCCTATGCGATCGCACTGCCTTGTATGCGATCGCATAGAGCATTTTTTCCCAGTGAATTTTTCTTAAAACAGAACACTCACACGGGATTTCTCACAAAATTTCACACGGGCTCTTCTCGTCCACCCTCCATTGTCAAGTTCCAAGCTCTCATTCCTCCATAACTCTTTGGGTAAGTCTTCCTAACATCATTCCTTCATTATTTCTTCACCTAATCAGAATTAATCCTAGCCCTAAGTCATGAATTCAAGGTAGAAATGAGGGTTATGGGTAGAACTAGGGCTTGTGGGATTTTGAGTGATTCAACCTCAATTTGAGGTCGAATTTTGAAACAAATCATATATTCTAACTCGTGGGGTTATGGGTGATTGGAATTTGGTCCGAGCCTCGAGTTTGGACCATGTGGGCCCGGTGTCAGATTTTGCTATTTTTGGAAGAATGATGGAAATTTCATTTCTAGGTTATGAGATTATGTTATTGAGACCTAATTGACGTTATTGAATTAAAAATGACTAGATACCATTGTTTCGGAGTCGGATTCTAGAGGAAAGGCGATGCTAGAGGATTGATCGCTATTTTCGGACAGGGGTAAGTGTCTGATCTTGTCTTGGCTTGAGGGAATAGGATTAGAATATTATTACTTGCGATCTGCTAAATGATCGAGTGCGGTATATAGGCATGGTGACGAGTATCTATACACTGGCGTCTAGCATGACCGTGAGTCTTCTTTGTACTTGTTTATGGGTATATTTTGAGAACTATTCCTAGCAATTGGTGAATTCGTCATGATGTGTTAGTTGAGGAATTATTTATGAAAAGTGAAAATTCTTTGGAGCTTTGGCTCAAACGGTAGTGATCCTATGAAGTCAAAATTGTAAGAATTGTAAAGAAATGTGGTTGAATCATTTGCCGGGACGTGTAGTTTATGATTGTTGTTGCTCCCTTATCCGCTTGAGCGTTATATGTATTCTCCATTATTGAGATGTTTGGGATGCTAGTGGTACCCTTATTGGGTTAGATCGTTATATTGCCGAATTTTCCCTAAAGGGGAACGCATTGAGATAGGCTATATGAATCATTCATGATAATTATTAGGATCGTGTGGCACGCCGTCCACTTATATTATATTTATTGGGATCCTGTGGCACGCCGTCCACTTATATTATATTATATTTAATGGGATCGTGTGGCATGCCGTCCACTTATATTATATGAAATGGGATCGTGTGGCACGCCGTCCTCTTATTTTATATGAAATGGGATCGTGTGGCGCGCCGTCCACTTATGATACCTACTATAGGATCGTGTGGCGCACTGACTACTTATGAAAGTAATAATGTGAATTTGGATTAATGTTGTCACTGATAATCTGCGCTCATTGTTCAGTATTATCCGAGCATGTTTCCTGTTCGGTGGTATATCTTTATATACATTCCTGTAGCTCTTTCTGTTGTCGTTATATATATATATATGTTGAACTGTACAGGTTGATTTGGTAGTCCTGTCTAGCCTTGTCACTATTTCGTCGGGGTTAGGCCAAGCACTTACCAGCACATGGGGTCAGTTGTGCTGATGCTACACTTATGTGCTTTTTGCACAGAACACAGCGTTGGAGCAGCTTTCAGACAGCATCAACAATTGGATATTTCTGGGAGTTGTCTTCAGTGTAGGGACTCTCGAGGTAGCCTAGCCGGCGTTCGCAGGCCGAAGTCCTATAACCTAAATTATTTGAGAATTATTACTTTCCTCCCTAAATTATTTCTGGTTCGAATTACCCCCCTCAACTTGGCATTTTGAGAATAATTACCCCCTAAATGCTTATGTGGCAAAAAGTGTGGATACACTCACCTGCCATGTGGATTTTTCTGTCCACGTGGCATTTTCGTGAATTTTTTTTCTTTTTAAGAATATTATTTTTTAGATAATTTTTTTAAATACAATTTATAATAAAAGTTGGACAGAACGACATTAGTTATGCTAAATATTTTTATTTGTACAAAAATAATAAAATTTTAGTTAATATTTTTTTGAATATTACTTGAAAATAAAAATTTATACAATTGAAATAAATAGTCAAGACATCTAAAAAGTTATAAAAAATACATAATTGAAATAAATAATCATTGAATCAAAGAAGAAATAAAAAGAGTGTACAATTGCACTTGTAATTGTATACTCTTTTTATTTATTCTTTTGCGATGCAATGACTATTTATTTCAACTGTGTATTTTTACTTTTTTTTTTAGGTAAAATCCGTAAAACAAAATTGGAGCACTGTAATTTAGAGATATATACAAAATTATAGCCAAAATAATTAATTTCAAATTATATTTTATAAATTTTTAGATGCATTGACTATTTATTTTAATTGTATAAATCTTTATTTTCAGAGGTCAAATTCAAAAAAAGATTAACTAAAATTTTATTATTTTTGAACAAATAAAAATATTTAGTCTAACTAATGTCGTTCTATCCAAATTTTATTATAAATTGTATTCGAAAAAGATTATTTAAAAAATAATATTCTTAAAAAGATAAAAATTCTTTTTTATTTTTCACGAAAATGCCACATGGACAGAAAAATCCACATGGCAGGTGAGTGTACCCACACTTTTTGCCACATAAGCATTTAGGGGTAATTATTCTCAAAGGGCCAAGTTGAAGGGGTAATTCGAACCAGAAATAATTTAGGAAGAAAGTAATAATTCTCAAATAGTTTAGGGGGGTACTAAGGTATTTTCCATTGTTTTTATTGTACCAAAAGAGTCTTATGTATTTTCTTTTATTCAGACTTGGTTGTAGTACTCTATAGTAGTCTGTGAGATAGCGATACCAGATTTTGGGGTAGTGTTATGTTCAGTGTTTCCGCAGTTTGATTTATTCTTTATTGTTTTTTTAAAGTTTTACCGAGATGTTTAATTATTCTAGTATAATATGTTGTTAAGGTTCAGCTGGCCTAGCTTCGACAATAGGCGCCATCACGACTTCCAATGGTGGAAAATCCTGATCGTGACAGCCCTCTTCCTTCTACTTCTCTTGATCTCCAGGTCCATAACTAGGAGCATATGCAGGGTCGTGAGGAGCTCACTTGGGATGACCTTGCAATCAGTGCACAGACCTTTGCTGCGTTCCCTGCAGAGAAGATAATCAATTCGAGTCTTGGCCATTAAATTCCGGAAATGACTAGGTGCTCTTTCCTCTTCGAAAAACTCGAGTTAGCTAAAATCAAATCAAAAGCTCTTACGAAATCCGACAGAGAATTACCTCCCTCATTCCTATCCTCAAAATCAAACCGCAAAACAAATACAAACACTTGCATAGATTTTCCAAATATGTTTTTTGGAAAAGGAATCCTGCGACGAACCAAACAAAAACAAGACGTAATTAGTTCTATCTTGTTTCAAAATTATTGATATCTTTTATATATTTGAAGATATTTTTATTTTAATATTCTGATTTTATCTATAATAGTACTTTCTTACATGAATAACGTGGTATATTGCAAAATACAAAATTATAAGAATGTTTCTTTTATAAATTAGCTAGCGTTTGGCCATAAATTTTAAATTTATTTTAAAAAAATTGATTTGGGTGAAGTTTGATTTGAAGATGAAAATGTATTTGGACATACGTTTTCAAAACATATTTTTCAACTTTAGTTTGAAAAAACATATACTATATAATTTTCAAGTTTTGGAATTTTTGCCCAAATTCAGCTCAATAGATAATTTTGGAATTTAAAATTTTTAACTTTTACCAAAATATTTTTCAACTTTAGTTTGAAAAAACATATACTATATAATTTTCAAGTTTTGGAATTTTTGCCCAAATTCAGCTCAATAGATAATTTTGGAATTTAAAATTTTTAACTTTTACCAAAATATAAGCAAAATTTATGGCCAAATATGAATTTTAAAAATAAATTTCAAATTTATTTTAATAAAAATTATGGCCAAACAGACATATTTGGCTATATATGTAGAACATCTTCCATATTTTCTTTGGCATTAGGTAAGTTTTCCTTAAATAAAATAAAACAGAGAAACTATAATATTCAACAGGTATTGGAGAAAGTGTGTCTTAATTAGATTCTTTGTGCAATGAGTGAGAAAAGATTGCAGCGCCGACAAATAATATAAAAATGGTAAAATACAAATTATTTTATTAAAATTTATGTTCTTTTTAGATAAGGCATACCAATCAGTCACTTGGCGATATTTATTTATTTTATTTTATTATATCGGATGTTTCGAAGGGTCGTGAAATGACCAATGAGATTTCAATCCACGAAAAGGTCACTCCTTTATTTACTGTATTACCCCTATTCTCGTCACGCTGACATAGACTACCCTGTGAGATATTTTAATACACTTGTCAAGAGATCACGCACCATTCAGACTGTCATTAGCGTGTTAGATTTAGTGGGTGTTTGGACATTGGTTGTGTTAGAAAAAAGCTTTCTAATTGGAAGTGATTTTGGAAAATTAGAATTATGTTTCGACATGAATACGACATGAATACAATTTGAATTTTTTGAGTTGATTTGAAATAAAATCTTAAAAAACATTTTTTTTGAAAATTTATTTTTAAAAAATTTCAAAATTCATTGTTAGAAATTTAAAAATTTTATGGCAAAATACTAATTTCGGAAAAAAGTGAAATGTTATAACAACACATAATGTGAATTGGCAAATTTTTAGCCTTATATTAGGTTTGACAAAGATAACCCAAAACAATTGGTATTATATACCCAAATCCTAAAAGAATTACTCACTTATATATGGAGGATTTATATCTATACCCACTTTTTAGGTTACATTTTAACTTATACCGATTTTAAAAAAAAAAAAAATGCAAGCATACCTATTTTTTGCACAAACTTCAGGCATACAAGCCTGAAGTAGCAAAGGCAATCACGCAAACTTCAGCATTTTAGTAGACGGGCCTGAAGTTGTTTGTAATTGCTGAACTTAAGCATTCTAATAGCTGAAGTTTTGTTCTCTATTTGCTGAACTTCAACATGTTTTAGCTGAAGTTTTGTCCTGGATTCAATAGTATTGTCGTAAAGCTTTTTCAAAAACTTTAGCAGAAGATGCTGAAGTTATTTAGTTCATTTGTAAAAACTTCAGCACTAAATAAGCTCAAGTTTTGTCTTGGATTCATTAGTTTTGTTATAAATCTTTTTCAAAAACTTCAGTAGAAGATATTGAAGTTATTTAGTTCAATTGTAAAAATTTCAGCACTAAAATAAGTTGAAGTTTTTGTCCTACAGTCGTACTAGCTGAAGTTTTGTTCTCTATTTGCTGAACTTCAGCATGTTTTAGTTGAAGTTTTTCGCGTAAACTTAGTGTTGGCTGAAAGTTTTGTTTGTAATTGCTAAACTTAAGCATTCTACTAGCTGAAGTTTTGTTCTCTATTTGCTGAACTTCAGCTGATTTATGGACTATATTTAAAGTGACAAACTTGTTATAGGTCTACTGTCTCAAAGAAGCATTCCCTAAACTTGATATGATCTTATTAAGTTTGTAGCAGTAACTTGAAAAATTTCATAAATTGCACCATTTATGTTCATTAAATAATATTGCAGTTTACATTATTATGTACTTAGCCCAGCAATATCGAGTCACGTGACGGGATCCATTGGCTTTAGGCACATCGTGTTGAAAATTGCAATCACAATATCAAAATTAGGATGTCACGCCCCAAAATCGAGGGACACGACCGACGCTCAACCGGAGGACCCCAGTCAAGCAGACCTGAAATTGCCTTTCCTATACCACGCGTTACCCCATGATTCAATATACATTATTCTTATGACATAGCAATTTAAGACTTAAGCATAAACTTACAACTTGAGTTCATTTCTATTTTTTTATCATTTCCAATATTTGATACCAAGTACTTGCAAAATACATACAACATTTACCAACGTGAACCACGATTTTGAATCGTACCATTAATTACCCAATATACATACGTACACTACCCACATTGTGTCTATGGAGCCTCTACGAATACTAGAAACATAACAATACCTGCCGGCAACAAGGCCCCGACTATACCTTACAATACACAATAAACTCAAAAGAATGTGGCATGAACCACACATGGCCCCGAGAGGAAGTGAGGCTTACCAATGTAGATGGTGGAATGGAGAGGGTACTACTGTTAGTGGACTGGAGTACCTGCTATAGATCCACCTACAATCATAACACGAATGTAGTGCCCCCGGCAAAAGGGACGTCAGTACATTTGAATTGTACTGGTATGT
Organism: Nicotiana noctiflora; assembly: GCA_032618575.1. Lineage (NCBI taxonomy): Eukaryota > Viridiplantae > Streptophyta > Magnoliopsida > Solanales > Solanaceae > Nicotiana > Nicotiana noctiflora. The sequence goes on from JASVEL010001158.1 coordinate 17,336, forward strand.
ATGAACAAACTTTAACCTAAGTAAACTCAAACCATACACAAGTAATGATCAGTAACATAATCAACAACCAATTACACATGAAAGGTACAATCAAGCCAAACAAGTTTACAATCTCTCTTTTTCCCCTTCAGCATTTTCACATCAATGATTTCACAATTTTTTTCATAATTTCATTTCAATATGTCGATCACTTTTCCACCCTTATTACCCCGGCCACCCTTATTACCCCGGCCACCCTTATCACCACAACCCACACCTTATTACTTCGTGTTGCGGCACGCAATCCGATCCCACCGAACAAGTCATAATTCACAAACAGCACAACAACAACAATAATTCACATAGAACAACAACAATAATTCTCAAAGAGCAACCACAACAATTCACAAGAATTTCTGTAGCCATCAATACCATTTTCATCATATTCAACAACTCATATGCAATTTAAGTCACCATAATAATTACCCACAACAAGCCAAAAATATTATTACCATAGTTATTCCAATTGTATCATTTACGATTTTCTCCCATCATTTATTTCTCGGCTCTTACCACATAACACTCTCAAAATCACATTTGGTTTATTGCCAATTACTTACACCATTATATTGGAAAAACTTAACCAACAATGTTCAAGACATGTTAATCACGAGAATTCATGAAATAAGCCATCTTGACTTAACACCCGTGAAACAACCAAAATTCACAAATAGTTCACATAAATAACACGTACCAATTTCTCGTACTCCAAACAAGGTGACTTTACCAGTGTTAATGTTAGCTATACATACCTCAAATTCTCCCTTTAGTGACACTATAAGGATCCAATACAATTAAGCAACTTCAATCTACAATACAACATTCGATAGGGCCAATATTAGTAATAAATTTCATAAATTATGCCATTTAGGCATATTATCAAACACCTTGTAGGTATAAATCTTTACACCTCATAACTATAGTATTGGTTCATCCAATTATCACCATAAACCAATAATTCATCCCACTATGTTTCTTCAATAATTTATACTCCTAACATCACATGTGTGATCAACCATTCACACCCCACCAATAAAATTTCATCGAATAATCATCTTTAAATCCCTATCATGGTCATGTATTCAAATTGGGAATTTATGGCTTCCAATCACCATACCATAGGTTGTAATACATGATTCATACTCATAATTCCATAATAACTCCATATATGCAAGTCTAAAGGTGTAGGATTACCTCTTGTAGACCAAATCTTGAAAGACAACTTTGGGGTGTTCTTGAAATTTTGAAGAAATCATATGAAATCCAATCAAAATCATGTTGTAACTAGTGATTGAGAAGTGAAATCACCATGAAAACACACTTAAAAACTCACCTTAGGTGTGCAATTGGATGCCTTGGTCGAGTTCGGGTATAGAGGAAGCCCTAAGCTTGAGAAATGACTCAAATTCTCTTATTTCCGGTCCTTAGATGTATTTAGAGGCCTCCCGGATGCGCGATCGCACACCTGGTCGCGCAAATTAGCGCATTCAAAACCGAATACTTCGCAATATGCGCGTCCACAAGCGCTGTAGCGCACTTGGGCGCGCTAGTGACACATGCCAAGTAAAATGGTCATAACTTTCTGTATACACGACCGAATGACAAATGATTTTTTAAATTGGAAACTAGACTCAAAGAGATTTAATTTGATAAGTTTTTCATCACACAAATCCGTATATCACTGAAGATAGGATCGTCCAAAGTGAGGCCTTGTGCGTACTCATTTACAACTTTTGTCTAATATCAAATTTTCCAACTTGGCTTAGACTTAGACCTCTCATAGACCCCAATTCACTTATAATAAGACTCATACACTTATTACCATATCAAATTTATATCCATTACATCATTAGCCCTCATTTTCACACAAAATAAAATAATTAGTCTACCTTCGCACCTCGAAATCTTGAATTACTTAGCAAAAGGTTACTGAGGCATTACATAGGAGGTCCAATGCTATATCATTGGTATACAGTAGACAATGAAGATCTCTTCCTTCACATATCTATTTTGCCCTCGTCGTACAGAAAGAAAAAGAAGATTTCCTTTTTTCCTTTATGTATATGTTCGTTACACATTATTCCACGCTACAATTTCTAATGAAAAGAAAGAAGGAAGAAAGCAACACATAGGTAGCAGGAAGAAGGAGGGTCTGTAGTTGTAAAAATTTGGGTATAGGTTAAATAATTTTAAAAATATGGGTATAGGTTAAATGGGAGCGACCAAATAGGGCGCCCCGTGCAATCTTTACCTTATATATTCTCTTTCAACAAAAAGTACTCGCTTATGTTGGCTTACCTCCCTCTTTTTCTCCTTGTATTTCTTCTTCTGTCTCTTCTCCTTCGTAGTTTAGCAAAAATTCTTGCAAATTACACAAAAAAAATCAGTAGGATGAAAATGTAAGGTTGATCTCACATAAGAGAAAATCAAAAGCAAAAACTAAAAGAGAAAAAATACATTTTAACTTTATTTTTCTTCTCTCTTCTTTTTTTCGGTTAGATTGAACGAGTGGGTATGATTGAACTTGGTTGAGAAAATACCTAAACGAGGCTACATACAACTTTGAGCAAGATTATAAGTGATTTAGACTGATTTCAGGTAAAAAAAAAATTAGACCTAAAAATCCAAATTCGACATGTGTATATCATGCGTACATAAGTGTATTCACAAACAGGTTTTTAGGACGTATATGTATATCACTTTGTATATCGTGTTTATAATATAAATTTTTTGCGGACTCCCGTGTATATTACATTGTATATCGTATATATAACAAACTTTCATGGGTACACAGATACACATGATATACATGCAATATCACTAATGGACATAGAGATATACACGGGATACAATAGGGGATACACATATGGAGTCATCTTGAACTTGATTTTTCAATCTGAAATGTGTTAAGAAGGAAAATAAAAATTTAATATACTTTTTTGATATACATATTGTTATTACGATATACACTCTGATATACAATATAATTAGTAATGTGTATACAAATAAAAATTAGAAAAATAATTAAAAAATATTTGGAAGTCTTTTCCAATACTACTGAAGGAAATGGAATTTAATTTCTAGGATGATGCTTGCTATGAGAGAAGACATAGAGGATTTCAAATATTTTTTGTCATTTTTAAGAAAAGTAATTTTGATGGGGCTTGTTTTTGGGATGATGGTTGAACCATTTGAAAAGAGAGAATAAATTTAGACCACTATATGCCAAATCCTAAAACGTGGGCTTTTTTATGCCGATTGTTGAACCTAATTGTCATGCTATGCTAAAATACAGTCCCCTTTCAATACCTAAAATGACAAGGGGTTCTCCAATTATATAACTGTAGCAGGCCAGATCATTATAGCAAAGTAAAACGACTATAGTTAGTTGTTTTTAATCTTTTAGCGTTTGAATTTAAAAATTACCACCTAAAGTGATGAGAAATATCACCTGAATAATATAGAGTGGCTTTATGGAATGGCAAAGCTAAAGTAATTTTTCTGCTACAACATACAAAATTGATTTTCTTGTATAATTTTTATTACTTGAGTGACCGTCTAAGCAATCAGAGGCGACTCTTTTAGTGGCCTAAAAGCCAAAATTTATTAGGAGGCCTAGAATTTAAAAAATCAAAAAAATATTTTTATGTGAAGTCTATTTTTCTGTCTATTTATTAATAATTGCTTTTATCATCAGTTTTTTTTCTTTCTAATAACTCTTTTTCGAATGATAATATAGCCAACTCATTTTATCTTTCTTAAGATATAGTTGATCGTAGATAAGATATTATCAATTTTTAGTTTTAAAATAACTTTTTGAATATTTTTTCTACTGAGGCAACTATTAACATTATTCTATAAGTCATATAAGCATTTGAAAAAGAATAAAGTCTTTTATTTAATTGAATATGCATATGAAAGTATTATTTTATACTTGTACTATTTTCTATAATAGTTTTAGTTCAAAAATAAGTCTAAATAATCAATATTAGAACATTCAAGGTTAAGGTAGTTTTATTCTCTTCAAACTCTTGTCATTTAATGATCGCAAGCTTTTACCACTAAAAGCTTTTAACTTGTAAACTTTGAGAAAAGAAAGCAAGAAGACTATAAATGTAACGATATGATAAGTTGTTTTGAGTATTTGTATTTCGTTCGTGGTTTGCGGTCATGAGTAGTTTAATATGATATATTATAACTTGCGTGTATAGTCGGTTTTATTTTTTCGAGTACTTTGGGATAAATTTGGAAGAATAATTCTCGATTGGGAAACTTTAAGTTGGAAGAGTTGATCAAGTTTGACTTTTGTGTGTTTGACATTTGGATCAGAGTTTTGATAGTTCTGTTAGGTCTAGATGGTAATTTTGGACTTGGGCATAATACCCAAATTTTGCATTTAGATATTTCTAGAAGGTTTTGGCTCTAATTGGCGAAAGTTGGCCATTTGAAGGTTTGAAAAGTTCATAGGTTTGATCGGGAGTTGACTTCGATATTATCAGGTTTAGATTGTTGTTCCAGCAGTTGGAATAGGTTTGTTAGGTCCTTTGGAACTTGTATGCAAAATTTGAGGTAATTTTGAGTTGTTTAGACGTGTTCGACTTAGGGTAGGAATTTGGAAATTTAAAATAGTTAATTAAGCTTGAGTTGAGGTGTGATTCGTGGTTTTGATATTATTTTATGGCATTTGAGGCCTCGAGTAGATCTAAGTTATATTTTGGAATTTATTGGTATGTTCGGACATGGTCATGAGGGACTCGGGTGAGTTTCATGGTGCTTTCAGAACATTTTTGCTCATACGCATTGCTGATTTCCTGACTCTTGGTATTGTGTGCCTTCTTGTGATTGCGAGAGAAGGAATGTGATCATGATGTGTAAACTGGAGTTGGGTGAGTTTTCCCCCTCGCATTGCAACTTGAGGGTCACGTTCGCCGAGGTTGAGAAGGCTTGGGCATCGCATTCCCAGAGATTGTTTGTGATCGCGGTTCAGTGAGGGATCTGGGAGTTTGTCTTCGTGTTCACATAAACGAGGACGCGTTCACGAAGGTATGTTACCTCTGGTCATCACATTCATCGAGAGGGCAGTGATGCGAACATAAAGTGTATTTTCTACCAGTATTCATTTAGTGCTTCGCGAATGCGAAGTTGGTTCCACAATCGCGGAGGGTACACCTGAAGCAGCTGTATAAGAATCTATTTTCGGACTTGGAACTCATTTTACCATATTTTAAGTTTGCGAGGTTGGATTTGAGCAATTTTTATGATTTGGATTAGAGTAAGTATTTTGACTTGGATAGATTATTTTATCTTTGATTTTGGCATTGAATTGATGAGTGATTTTATAAAACATTTCTAAAGTGAACAATTGGGTTTTGAGCATCGATTTGGAGTCAGATTTGGATAAAATTTATATGGTTGGACTCTTATTCAAATGTGTATTGTCGAAATTTGTGAATTTTGTATGCTTCCGAGGTATGAACCCGAGTTGATTTTTTGGTTGATTTTGAGTATTTGATTAATGATTTGATCTTTATCATTTGGATTAGATTTCTATGGCATTATTTGATATTTTTGAGTTGATGTTGGCTAGTTTCGAGCCATTCGGAGGCCGATTCACGTGAGGAGACATTTCTAGAGTATTGTTTTGTCTTGTTTGAGGTAAGTATCTATCAAGCCCCGAACCCGAGGAGCATGACCAATGCTCAATCGAGTAAACCCGGTCGAGCAAGCCTACTTTACATCAACCTCTCATCATAACTCATGCATGATCTATCAAAATATAATTTGATCTTGACTTCCAAATTAGATACATTTGGCTCAATGGCAAATCTTTCTCACGATGGGTACATAGCTTCATAATTAAACATAATTAGATAGCAAAACTCAAATCTTAAATACATGACCCGCAATATACATGGAGCTTCTATGACAATAGATACCTAAGTACATAAAACATATAGACTTGAATACTTACTAGAACTATAGCAGGCTCACCAAGTCAGGTGAAAAGAGTATACCGCTATCACCGATCATTGCCGCCTGCTGTGGAACCACCTGTATCAATTAAAGATACAGTGCCCCCGACAAAATGGATGTTAGTACTGTCGAATAGCACTAGTATGTATATATAAAGGTCCTCTTTCAAAATAGAATGTCCATATAGGAAGTGGAAAACCGTAGAAACAACAAGTTACAATCAACAATATCTAAATGCCCATATATGAAAATACAGTAACTTAAATAAGAGGCAAATGAAGTACATCAAGAAACTATGAAACGGCCAGAGGCAATGAAACGTCCCATAGAATCACATTTCAAGTCTTATTATACTTACTTCATTCTGAACATCTTTCGGGATCAAGTGTGATATGAACTATGCGTGAGACACAAAATATAATCTAATGTAACACATGTACAAACAAGGCCAATGAAAGCGGCACATATTGTCTGCGTTAACAATGCGTCTCACTAGACCATCCATATCCTCTTATTATTTACACTTATACATTTGATAGACCATCTTAATGTCCACATATCATATTATAACCATATGGGTCTCATAGACCGTCCATAGTATTCACATACCATAAACCTATATGTATTATAGAGCGTGTGAGCACGTGATTTTTGCCACGCTTAAATTACAACTATAAAATTCTTTCGAATTAAAATTTTTCTTTATTTGAATTTCTAAAAATTAATTGCATGATTTTGTGTCTTGTTTGCATTTTTGTGTGCATTTTTAGTTGCCATAATTCATAAAAAAGGTACAAAAATAGTGCATTTGTATTTAGAATTCGACTTTACATTTTTAGTTTTGCTAGTTAATTAATACTATTAAAATAGGAGAAAAAAATAAAAAAATAAATCTTTTACATTTTTTGTTCTTTAATTTCACTTTTTGCTTAATTTTTCTTTTCAAATTGGGATTTAGTTTATTTTTAGAAAATTAATTAGTCTAGGTTTGTAGTCCAATTAGGCTTTGTTAATTTTAATTTTGTAAAGAAATAAACAAAACAAATAAATAAAAAAGGGAAAAGAAAAGAAAAGGAAATTAATAAAAAAGAAAGTGACTAATTGAATTAAAATAAAAGAAGAGTAAATCAGGCCATAAGTCTTGGGCCGATTCGAGCCCAATAAACCCAACCAGATCCGGCCAGAATGGCCCAAACCCAATCCCAAAATACCCGATCCAGTTCCCCCTATAACTAAACGACTTCGTTTGGCATCATACAATCCTAGCCATCAATTTTGTTTAATCCAACGGCCACAATTGATTTTTATATTTACTTAAAACTGTCCAAAAATAGACACAAACCCTAAGACATATCCCTCCTTCCTCGTATAACCCTGTAATACCACCGTCTCCGCCGCCCTTCGCCCTGCCGCCGCCGCCGGAAATCGCCTTACGGCGGCGGCCAACATCCAAATCGTCCCAAATTTTCACCATGTCATCTCCTTCATCTCCCCGTCTCACATCCGTCATTATTTTCCTCCGAATCCCAACCAGATGCTCCAAATCTACAAAATCCTAGTTCCCATCCCTGCCGCCCATGGAGGTGCCGCCATCTAAACTCAACCAAACTCACACCCCACAATCCCAGACCACCTTAAACTTCTTACTCATAATTATTTTTTCAGAATCTCAGTAGAACTCCCCCAATACCATATCCGAGGTCAGAGTGCGGATTCAAAGGTCCATCACCATTCAAATAGGCTCCAAAGTGATATTATATGACTATTTTGTTAAAGAACCGACATATAATATTATTTTAGGGCCATACTTGAAGGCAGCCGGGTAAAAATCAAGTCCAACTTGGAATACCAAGATTCAAGCCTAGTTGGTAAGTCCCATAGTCTTTCATCTCTTTTCTTTCATTGGGTTTAGATTAGGTTTCCGTTCTGAATTTAGGGATGCTTCTCAAATTTGTTTCTTGTTTATCTTAGATCCATTTAGTTTTCATTAATACATTTTTAAAGTCATTAATTTTATTCAATTATTTAGTTTGATTAGGTCATTTTGGTAGTCCGAATTCTGGCCTATTTTTATAATTTTTGCTTGTTAGTTTTGAGTATTAGTTTTTGATTCCTCATATTCTGATTACTTTAACTGTATGTAATGTCAATTGATCTTAATTTGGTTTGCTTGATATTCAAATTAATTTTTTTTGTTCAGATTTAATTCTATAGTTAGTTTGGATCTTTTGATTCTCTTAGTTCAATTATAGGTTTTCTTTTAGTATAATTGTAGGTGTTTGGTTATAGCTGATAGTTATTTAACTAAGGTAAAGGGACTGGGGGTTATAGTTTCATACTAGGGTTAGTAATTTTAAGGCCACTCAAGGGTAGTTTAGGCACACAAAATGAGCTGGTTTATTTAGGATCAGTAATTTTAAAACTCAAGTAAAGGTAGTATATGCATTTTATAGGTAAGAAAACGAAGCTAGAACACCCTAGATCCTTCTAGGGGGTCTTAGTGTAAGTTTCAACATTTTAAAAACAGTAACTTGAGAAACAAGCCATAAAGTTAGGGATTAATAACTAATTTCTGAAATAAAAAGAGGAAAAAAATGAGTAAAACTTTCAGAACCTTCTGCCCTTTTTTATGCCTATAAAAGGCAGGCCTAGTGCCTTGTTTTACAAGTTTAGATCTCTAAAAAATTCTCCAAAACATCCCAGCTCCTAATTTCCCCTCAAAATCCCCCTTTTTCAAGTCTGAATTTCAAATTTGAAATTCCAGACTAAAAAGATTCAAATCTGAAGTTATATAATTCTAGAAACCTTTATTTTAGCTATAAAACTCTCGAGAAAAAACAGAAAACTTTCAAAACCCAAAATATACTGTTAGATTGCACTTCTTAGATTAATTCTGCATTTAGCTTGTTTTTTTAGTTGCTGAAGCTTCAGAAACTTCTTGAGTTAAATTCAAGTGATTTCGAGTGTATTCAAGCTATTTGGGTGTTATATTAGCTGAAGTTGGTCCTGATTTGGTGTAATATCATTTACTGGGTTTCAATTAAATCCAAATTGATTCCGACTGCTGTGAATTACTGTCTGAATTTGCTGTTAGTTGCCAACTGCTACTGACTCCTATTTTCCTTGTTGATTTGATACTCATGTACATTTTCTCAATTTTGGAATTCTGGAAACATGCATCATTGAATTTGCATGACTTCGAAGTTTGAATGATGAATGAACACTAATTTTGTCTACTTGAATTTGTCCTTGTAGTAATTACTAGTTCTGTTACTAATAAAATTTGCTTGGACTATACTTATTTGTAACTAAATAGACTGTGGACTTGTAGATAATGATTGTTTGAACTATTAGTTAGGTATGATTCATGAACACTTGAATTATCTAGACTTCAGATTTATAAAGTGTGTTGTCAAGTAGTTCTAATGTGGTGTATTTGATCTCAGCTCAACATTTTCATATTAGATTGATTTTGTCTTTTGAAAGTACTATCTGTAAGATTTCAGTCAGGATTTATAAACTATGAAGTACTGGATCGTTTTTCACATGAGTTAGATGCTGATTTAGGCTTGTTTAAATGCATAATGCACTCCATTAATTAACAAATCTTAAATCATCCATTTTAGGCAATCAATGATAAGCATGGAATATTTATTTAACCAATATTAGATTTGCATCCCTAATAAATTGGTTTGATTAGCTGCAGATTTGAGAAGTGATTTTATGGGCTCAATGTTTATCCAAAGCAATAACATTTGAGTAAAGGGGCAATTGGGCTATCTGAGCAGAAACAAAGCCCAAGTGATGTACACCCCTGTTGATATGTATATTAATCAGACGTGGGCCAACGGTTCAAGGCCCAAAACGCTAAAAGTCATAAAATCATACTAGGATTACGGGATTAATTTGTAAATATAAATTTAGATTTTCGAATTAGGTGGCGGGTTCAAATTAAGAGGGTCCTCCCTTTTATTTGAATTCGGACTGAAATTCGAGACACAAATTTATAAATGTAAATTAATTAGACCCTTTTAGGGACAAATAATAAATAGAAAACCGTAGTTGCTTTAGGTTGGCTTTTAAGTGGAAAAAATGAGCCGAGCCTCGCCAAACAAAATATATAAATCGTGGGGCCCTCATTAAATTCTAATTAAAATACTTAGAATTTGGGGTGTGCCGTTTTGAAAATTGCACGACCCTCCGCAAAGATAATAACCCGTTAGTTGCTTTAGGCGCGTTTTGATATTTTTACTTTCTTAAATCCGGGTGTGCATTTTATGCGACCAAAATCCAAATCCCAAAATGTTGAATAAGAATGTGTCGAGGATCCGGGTGCATTTCATGTGACGTGGTCCGAAAGCATATATTTAAATGACGTTCACTTTCGTTAAATTTTTAAACTAAAAGCGGTAAACAATCTTAAAATTGCACTATAGGTTGAAGCATGTATAAAAATCAGATTTTTAGCCATTTATAATAATTTAAGTGACCGTGCTAGAACCACGGGATCCGGTGGTACCTAACACCTTCCCTCGGGTCAACAGAATTCCTTATTCAAAATTTCCGGTTCGCAGACTCCAATTGGGAAGTCGAAATTTTCCTCGATTTGGGATTTAAATCGGTGACTTGGGAGACCAAAAGTCAATCCTTTCCCAAGTGGCGACTCTAAAATATAGAAATAAATAATCCCATTTTAAATAATATCATTTTAAATTAAAAAAATACATTTATACATTATCCTTCGGGGTAGATGTGTAAAAAGAAGGTGTGATAGAGTGTTCATAGTGATTAATTATACAATACACATGTGCATGTCATAGACCGCTCAAAGTGTCTACATACACAATACACCTGTGCGTTTCATAGAGAGTTCACAGTATTTACTGACATAGTACACATGTGCGTTTGATAGACCATTCACCATGTTTAATTACACAATACACATATGTATTTCATAGACTGTTCACAGTGTTTACTTACACAATACTCTACCAACTCATTTACATGTGCGCCAGTGGTTTTCAAGGGATTTCATCATATAATTAAAAAAATTGATCTTGTTGAGAAATTGATGTCTTACTCCATATCTTTTAGGGAACTATAGCATGGCAAAGAATTTGGTCCAATTTGGACACCCATTTAGGAGTTTGATTTGAGATCTTGATAAAGTGAATACCTAGTCTATTCACCGCTTCACCGCTAGGCATAATGAGCATAAGAATCTCAAAAAAATCTCTTTTCGTCATAAGAACTTTAAGGTGTATGAATGTATGAAGTTTCATATTTGATTTTTTAAACAGAATCATAGAGACTTCATTTAACTTAGGTTGATCTAAGCCAGAGACAGACCCACGTCAAGATAATCTCACATTTGAAACACTTTGGTAAGGCTCCCAGATAATGAATCAGAGCACATGAAGCCATTTTCTTATCATTTCCTGTGCGTTTCATTGATCATTCACAGTGTATGATAACATTCATAGTGTTTACTCATACAAAACACCTGTGCGTTTTATAGACCGTTCACAATGTTTACTTACACGATACACCTGTGCGTTTCATAGACCGTTCACAGTGTTTACTTACACAATATACCTGTGTGTTTCATAGACCATTCACAGTTTTACATACACAATACGCCTGTGCATTTCATACACCATTCATAGTTTTTACTTACACGATACACCTATGCATTTCATAGACCGTCCATAGGATTAATAACACATCATTATGCACATAACCATATATAAACTCAAGCGACATGACTAACGCTACTTTAAAGGTCTTAAGTTCGCGGATCATTGGACACTTCATGTTCATGCTCATCATGGAGAAACATAGCTCATTACATAACTACATGTATGGTGAATCAATTATTCAATTTCAATGGCCCATGGCCCAAATTCGTTTCCAAATGATTTATCATCATTCAGCATAGAACATCTCCCTTTCATCTCATTATTCATCCGTTTGTCATCTTAAGCTCATTAGCTAAGTTCATGATTCTTGAGGACTTAACAATAAAGTCATTTACATTAATTATTTTAGAAGCATACGTACTATGATGGTAACCATTGGGACATACAACACCTCATAATTCTCATTTTGGTAAATGGATGCATTTCATGTTCATACCATTACTTGTACTTGCTATGGGTGATCACAAGACATCAAGAAAATTTGAAATATTTAGGAACACCATAGCCTCCCCTCATGAGGGCGTAGGACCTTATAACACATTGGAAACATAAGTACAAATACGTTCATCTCATAACCTTTCACACCATATATCATTTTACAATTACTTTCAACTATTTACAATATTATTATTACTATATTGGCTCCCTTGACCATACATATTATTCTTCATTCATGGAATTATGGTCATATATCATATTTTGCACTTTAATTTCTTTTCTTTCAAGGTTATTATCATAAACATAATCATATAGAATACTTTTGAAATACCTTTCCCAAAAAGGGCAATACATAATTTCAACTCATGAATATGTAAGAACTCAAAACATATTGAAAATACCTACCAAGCATAGAATTAGTTAGAACAACCACATTGAGACATGACTCGAGTATATAAGCTTTTGGATAATTTTATTTTTGGAGTCAATTTGGAATAGTTGAATCAAGGCTCATTTCAGAATATTTTACACATTATTTTATTTCATTGGCACTACTAGCCACAATTATAACTTTCATTCTTGTCATGGTGTCCACACTTTATATCTCCAACTCACTACTTTCACTTTCAAGTATCTTTATAGATTATCGACAACGAAGAATCTCTAATCAGGACATTTAGCACACCTTTGAGCAATTAAGAATCTTAAGCACATTGAGATTTCTTACAAAATTAGGCATAATAGCCTTCACTTGAAACACAACTTGAAGTCATAAAATTTTAATATGCAACCCATACTTTGAACATATATCTTTAATCATACAGCTCATTTCGGAATAGTCAAGTTTATAGGTAATAACCCAAAATATATAAATTAGTTATTTTGAGCCAACCATTCTTGAACTTATAGAAATATTTACGGAATTCGATTCTAAAAGAGAAAGTTTAGTCAACATACCTGGATTCAGCCCTTTAGTATTATTAAAACCTCCAACTACTCTAACAACTTAATCTACATCAACATAATTTAACTGGACCAATATTAGTAAAGATTTCCAAGTTTTTGGTCATTTTGATATTTTATCAAACACCTAAAGTGTATATCATTCTACTACCTCTTAAAATGGTGTTCCTTCATCTAATAATCCTTCATTTCCACCAACAAGATATAATACAACATTCTCTGACTATTAATTTCCTTCTTTAGCACCATTATAATAACAAATGAACTCACATCTACCAACTTTTACTAATTAACTCATTAGAAAATCTGTACAATATCAAATAATCTAGTTTAAGTATTTATGGCTTCCAATCACCATCTCATAAGTGACAGTACTTATTTTTTGCTCATATATTCACTAACAATCCATGCATATATGTTTAAGTGTGGAAGATTACCTCTTGTAGACTAAATCCTGAAAGTCAACTTTTGGGTGCTGTTGAAATTTTAAAAAAATCCTATGGAATTCCATCAAAACCTTGTTGTAACTAGTGATTGATTAGTGAAATCATCATAAAAACACAATTAAAAACTCACTTTAGTGTGTATTGGAAGCCTTATGGAGAGAAAAGCCTTAGTCTTGATTTTTTTCTCTCTCCCCACTCAGGTATTAATAGGTCCAAGTACAATATTTTTCTACTGATGCTATCCCTGTGCTATAAGACTTTAGCTCACTGGTTTGCTAAAATCAGGTACAATATTTTTCAATTGGTACTATCCCTGTTCTATAAGGTTTCAGCTCACTACTTTACTACAATTTTTAGCTTCCCTCCAGTGCTATAGCAGTGCTATGGGAAGATAGCTCAGTGTATGTTCTTTAGTTATATTGCTTTAAAATTAGAATACAAGTGGTCCCTATCATTACAATACTCAAGATTAATAAAATAATTATCCCCAAATATCCAATTAACTTTATCCACTCCAGCAATTTCTCATGTAATACAGGTCTACATTAAATTGTATTCCTAAGCTTAAAATTGCTCAATTTAGCTATGGAAAATTTCTGGGGCATTACAATATCTCACCTAAACTTGGTTTAGGAACTAGTTGTCTAAGTTATTTGTGATAACTACATGCTATGGGTGGTGTACATATGTGGGGTGAGCCCATGTGCGTGCACCGGAGTATTATTTATGATTGAGTAGTACTTAAGCTATGATATGCCTTGAATTGATTGTTAAGTTTTTTGTTGTGATGATTTGTATATTTGTACCCTTTTATGAGCTACTTAAACCATGTTTGAGATTACATAGAGGTTAATCTCCGGAGTAAACTTAATAATTGCTACTTTTGTGATGTAATTTCCCCATTTTTGCTATGATAGCACACTTTGCACATGCATACACATTAGCACGTCACTTTCCCCCTCGCATTGCAACTTATTGGTCATTTACTGCGTTCTTTCGCCTGGTACCTGTTGTATTGGATTGCCTAGTAAGCAGCGCTATGCGCCATCACAACCCCCTTACTAGTTAGGGTTTTGGATTGTGACAAGTTGGTATCAAAGCACTAGGTTGCCTAGGTCTTATGAGTCATGATCAAATTTAGTAGAGTCTGGAGGATCGGTATAGAGACATCTGTATTTATCTTCTCGAGGCTATAAGGCTTTAGGAAATTTCACCTTCTTTCTTTCTCTGCGATGTAACTTTAATCTATCATTAAGTTTGAATCAATATAATCTTATTCTCTCTAGATGGTGAGAACACGTACAACATCCACATCCCAGGAGCCAGAGCTCTAGGTTGTATTTAATACCAAGGGTAGAGGCCGAGGTCGAGATGAGGCTAGAGGTAGAGGTAGAGCTTAACTTAGAGCACGTGCAACAACACCTATTGCAGAGCCTCAGATCAAGCATGATAGGGATTCAATCACTGTTTATATTGCACTGGTTGGACCAACTCAGGTCCCATAGGGGTTTATTACTACCCAAATACTTCAGAACGTCTTAGTCTGCTTAGTGGGTCTTACAGAGAGCGTGGCCTAGACTAGTTTGTTCCATATGGCACCAGCCGTCTCTCAGGTTGTGAAGGAGCCCAGACTCTCACTACTAACAGTTTAGAGAAGATGACCCACGAATATCAAACACTGAAAGTTCCCATAGTTAGAGCATTTCAGCCTATTATTTCTATACAATCTAGGGAGGGACCCGTAATGTCATCCGAGGGAATGAAAAGGTTGGACAAGTTCACCAAGTTGTTCCTGTTCGCTTTGGTGGTACATCTTATGAGGATCCCCAGAAATTCTTGGACCATTTACATGAAGTTTTTCACAACATGGTGGTATAGTAGAGTCCAATAGAGTCTAACTTCATAATGTTTCAGATGCATGGTTTCCCTTAGAGGTGGTGGCGGGAGTCTGTTTAGTTAGACCAACAAGTTTAACTCATCTCACTTAGGCTCAATTTTTACAGCTATTCTTGGGGAAGTTCATCCCTTTTACTTAGAGAGAGGACTTCTACTATAAGTTTGTATAACGACTCGACCGGTCGTTTTTGGAATTTACGCCCCGATCCTCCATTAACTACTTCCCTTAAGTTCATTTATGCTATAATGGTTTGCCGGGACATTCAGTGTTAGGATTCGGAGTATTTTGGGACACTTAGTCCCTAAATGAGAGCTTAAGAGTTGAAAAAGGGTCCGTATTCGGAATAGTGTGAAGATTAGAATGGAAATCCGATGGTTCCGTTAGCTCCGTTAGGTGATTTAGGGGTTGTGAGCGTGTTCAGAATGTATTTTGGAGGTTCGTAGCTCATTTAGGCTTCAAATGCCGAAGTTTGAATTTTGAAGTTTCTGGTTCGATAGTGAGTTTTTGATCCGAGGGTCGGATTTGGATTCCGGAAGTTGATGTAGCTCTGTCATGTCATTTGGGATGTGTGTACAAAATTTCTGTCATTCGGACGAGGTTTGGTTAGGTTTTTGATCAAAAGCATATTTTGATAAAATTTGAAGTTCTTCGGCTTGAATCTTTGATTTAATCGGGTTTCCGGTGTTGTTTGAGGTGTTTTGAGGATTGGTAAAAGTTCAAATAAGGTATTGGTTCTTTTGGTTGAGGTTCTAGGGGCCTTGGGATGATTTCAGATGGATAACAGGGTAAATTTCTAAGTTTTGTTGCAGCTGATATCTTTTCTTCTGGTATTTCCACTTCTGCGGCTTGGGAACCGCAGAAGCGGCTTCTCCATTGCAAAACCGAGTTTGCGTTGTCTTCCAGGAAACCGCAGAAGCGGTAGTGCTTCTGCAAAAGCAGATCCGCTTCTGCGAGATGGGAATCACAGAAGCGGAATCATAGATTTTTAAATGAAACCGCAGAAGCGGCTAGCGGTTCATTTAAGCGGGACAGCAAAAGCGGTACCTTGTCCGCAAAAGCAAAAATAACTGTGCAGAAGAATCAATGTCAAGGGTTTAATTTCATAAGTTTGAAAATTAATTGAGAGCATAGGAGAAGGTGATTTTAGTGGGTTTTGAAGAGAAAATCATTGGGTAACGTTTCTTTTATCCCTTTTCATTATAGTTCATCATTATATAGCTAAATACATCTTTTGAATCCGAATTTAGGATAAAAAACTTGGTAATTTGGGGTGAAAGTTCATAGACCAAACTTTAGGATTTTGAGGGAACATTTGACCTCTGATTTGGGAGATCATTATATGGTTAGACTCGTGAGAGTACGAGGTTCTGAAAAAGTAAAAATTATTCGATTCTGAGACATTGGATGGAGGGGCATTTTGGTCATTTTACCTATATTGCGCCCTAGCTTTAATTTTCATAGTGGAATCAATTGTTTGCAATATTACTTACGATGTGTAATTTGATTGAATAGATTTGGGCTATTTGGAGTCAGATACTCGTGGCAAGGGCGCGGCTTGTAGTGATATTGAGCCGGTTCGAGGTAAGTAACTTGTCTAACTTTGTGTGGGGAACCTTTCTCCCTAGGACATGATTCTTGATTGTTTGAATGCCTCGTACGTAAGGTGACGAGCGCGTACTTGAGCTAATTGTTGTAAACCCGTTTTTACTTGCATTATTTATATTGAGATTTTTTTTACTTGTTCATTTAAACTGTAGTTTTTAACCTGTGCTAGCTTAGAGAAGCATGCTTAGCCGACTTACTTGCTTAATTGTTTAACTGTACTATTTGCACTTTGTGAAGCATGTTAGATTAGAAATCAGTATTACGTGCAATGGTTTAGCATTTATTCTGAGATTATGAGTTGTTGTTGTGGTGTGTTTTAAATTGGGACTACATGACGGCTTCCTAGGAGATCCCCCTGTACTTGACTTATTCTGAATTGAAGGTGCGTGATACCAAAAGATCCCTGACACGTGTTTCTATATATATATTGGGATACCAAGAGATCCCTAGCGTATATGATATGATACCGAGAGATATTCGGGATACCAAGAGATCCCCGATTGTTATTCCTCGTTGAGAGTAGTATTTTCCTTGCATTGTTACCGTTACTATTTATTGATGTTTGTTGTATTTATCCAGTTTAGATTTTTTTGCTGTAGATTTTATTCAGACTGTTTCTGTTATTTAGTTATATATTATGCTTACCTCAGTAGGGCCCTGGCCTTTCCGCATCACTACCCAACCGAGGTTAGGCTTGGCACTTACTGAGTACCGATGTGGTGTATTCATGCCCTTTATGCGCATGTTTTTCATGTGCAGATCATCTTGGTACCTCTACTCAGGCACACTATCCTTGAGGCGAGGAGACATACAGAGACTTCGAGGTATATCTGCAGCGTCCGCAAACCGAAGAGTCTTCTTCCTTATTCTAGTTTTAGAGTTGTTGTCCTATCATACTATTGATGTAGTTATTTTGGAGATTAGAGTACTTATTGGATTTCTATTAGTCTGTGTTTCCCATGAGATTCTGAGTTTTGGGATTTGGTTGTAGACTTTTGCTTATCCTTAGAGTTGCACAGGCCGGGCGGCCTTATACTCAGTTGTTATTTTCAGATGTTCAGTTTTTAATAGACTCTTCCATAAATATTATGTTTTTCTTGCAATACTTGGTTTACGTGGTCGTGGGGACTAGGTTCTATGACGACATGTTCACGACCAGTGAACTAGGGTTGTGTCAAGTTGGTATCAGAGCACTAGGTTCATGGAAGTCACGAAACACATGTCAGTTTATTAGAGTCTCACTTATCGGTACAGAGACGTCCATATTTATCTATGAGAGGCTATGTAACTGTTTAGGAAAATATTCATTTCTTTTGAATTCCTTGTCGTGCGATATTTTGACATCAATTCTAAACTTCTGTCTTCTATTCTCTTACAGATAGCAAGGACACGTGCTACACGAGAGGAGCAGGCACCCGTGCCCCCTACTACCACTGTTATAGGCCGGGGCCAAGGTAGAGGTCGAGCAAAATCCCTTTCAAAAATTTCAAAAATTTCAAAAATTTCAAAATTGATTAAACTTCACTTACCTCTTCAACTACTTCAGCTACTACTACTCTAGTGCTCTAGGAGACCCTGGCTTAGTTCATGAGCATGTACACTACTTTAGCTCAAGCGGGGTTGCTTCCCCTCGCTGCAGCCACATCTTAGGCCGAGCGAGGGGCCTAGACTCCCGCATCCCGCACTTTTGAGCAGAGAGTGCCGATGGAGCAAGTCGCAGAGGTTATTCCTATACCGCCTACAGCACCAGTACAACCCAGGGATAGGTCATCTGTCTTAGAGGACGAGAAGCGTAGGCTAGAGAGGTTCAAGAAATATGACCCCCCCTATTAAGTGCCTAGCCTCAGATGACTCTTTGGGATTTTTGGAGGAGTGTCATCGTATCCTTCGTACTATGGGCATAGCGGAGTCTAGTTGGGTTTCTTTCACTACCTTTCAGCATCGGGGAGCCGCCTATGATTGGTGGTATACTTGTGAGATTGACAGTCCAATCTCGGCTGCCTCACTAATTTGGACCCAGTTCTTAGACATGTTAATGAGAGAGTTTGTTCCCCAGATCCTAAGGGATTCTTGGCGTCCAGAGTTTGAGCACTTGCTCCAGGGTGCTATATTAGTTTCAGAGTATGCCATCCGTTATACCAGATTGTCTAGGCATGCACCAGCTTTGGTTGCCACAGTTCAGGAGAGAGTTAGGAGGTTTATCGAGGGTCTTATTCCACCCATGCGGTCTAGCATAGCTCGAGAGTTAGAGATGGATATTACTTACTAGCAGGTAGTGAGCATTGTTAGGAGGATTGAGGGTATGCTCGCCAGAGAGCGAGGGGAGAAGGAGTCCAAGAGGTCTCGAGAGTCGGGTCACTACTCTAGTGCTCGTACCCCATCATTCAGTCATTATGGTAGGGGTTATTCTGGCCGCCCTATTCATTCAGCCTTGCCAGCAGCAGGTAGTACTCCAGCTCCTCCAGCACCTTAGGAGCCTTATTATGCGCCTTCAATTTTTAGCGCGCCTCCTGCGTGGGGTACTTCTAGAGGTTAGTCCATCAGACCTAGCTCTAGTCAGTCACAACCACCGCATCCTCATAGAGCTTTCTATGAATGTAGTGATACCCATCATGTGGTAAGGGATTTCCCTAGACTTGCGAGGAGTGCACCTCCACAGACTGCTCAGTCACAGTGTGCTCCTCAGAGTTCTCAGGCTATGGTTCCATCTCCCACTACTACCCCACCTGCCCAACCAACCAAGGCGGAGGTCGGGGAGATAGAGGATGCCCTCGTGAGAGTGGTCATACCATAAATTATTGCATTCCTGCTCGTACTGAGGCGGTTGCCTCCGACTCTATCATTACACATATTATTCTGGTTTGTCACAGAGAGGCATCGGTTCTATTCGATACATGATCTACTTATTCATATGTGTCCTCTTAGTTTACTTCACATTTGGGTGTGCCTTGGGATTCTTTGAGTGCCCCCATTTATGTTTCTACTCCTATGGGTGATTCTCTTGTTGTGGACCGCATGTACTGGTCGTGTTTGGTTACTATTCGTGGTTTTGAGACCAGGGCTGATCTATTATTACTCGGTATGGTTGACTTTGACATTATTCTGGGCATGGACTGGTTGTCACCCATCATGCTATTCTTGATTGTCACGCTAAGACCGTGACGCTGGCTATGCCAGGTGTTCCACATATTGAGCAGAGTGGTACTTTAGATTACTTTAGATCATACTCATAGTAGGGTTATTTCTTTCCTTAAATCTCAACGTATGGTTGAGAAGGGCTGCGCCGTGTATTTAGCTTATGTGAGAGATGTCAGTGTTGGAACCCCTTCTGTTGATTCAGTCCCAATGGTATGGGATTTCCCCGATGTGTTTCCAGTTGATCTTTCGGGCATGCCGCCCGACAGAGATATCGATTTTGGCATTGATTTGTTGCCGGGCACTCAGCCCATTTCTATTCCCCTATATCGCATCGAGGGATTGGAATGATTGCAAAACCCTAACTTTCAAGACTTTATGGTTAACTTACCACAATATGACGAGAGGGAGATGCTTCAGACTAAGAATAAATGGAGAAGGAAAATGGCTCCTCTGAGTTGAAGGAGTTGAAGGATCAATTGCATGAATTGTTGGGTAAGGGTTTTATTCGACCTAGTGTTTCGCCATGGGGTGACCCTGTCTTGTTTGTAAAGAAGAATGATAGTTCTATGCGTATTTGCATTGATTATCGCCAATTGAACAAAGTTACAGTGAAGAAACGATATCTTTTACCTCGTATTGATGATCTGTTTGACCAGCTTCAAGGCTCACAGGTGTTTTCCAAGATTGATTTATGCTCAGGTTACCATCAATTGAAGATTCGGGAGCCAAATATTCCAAAGACTGCCTTCAGAACTCGATACAGTCATTACGAGTTCATTGTTATGTCATTCAGGCTGACTAATACCCCGTCAACTTTTATGCATTTGATGCACAGTGTATTCAAGCCATATCTTGACTCATTCATGATTGTTTTTATTTATGATATTCTAGTATATTCCCGGAGTCAGAAAGATCATGAGCAGCACCTGAGGGTAGTGCTTCAGGCTCCGAAAGAGAAGAGATTATATGAAAAGTTCTCCAAATGTGAGTTCTGGGTGAGTTCCCTAGCATTCCTAGGCCACATGGTATCAAGTGAGGGCATTCAAGTGGATCCGAGGAAGGTGGAGGCCGTGCAGAGTTGGCCCAGGCCCTCCTCAGCTACAAAGATTCGCAATTTCCTCGGCTTGGCGGGTTATTATCGTCGCTTTGTAGAGGGGTTTTCATCGATTGCGGCCCCTGTGACTAGATTGACTCAGAAGGGTGCCCCATTTCAGTGGACAAAGGAGTGTGAGGCGAGCTTTCAAAAGCTCAAGATAGCTTTGACCTCAGCCCTGTCACACCTCCTTTTTCCGCACCCACGAGGGCACGAGGGAGTTTTTCCAATTAAGGGACAATTGAGACGGGATCAATTTATTAAATTTCAGAGTCGCCACTTGGGAAAATAATGGTGTTCCAAGTCACCGGTTTAATCCCGAACCGAGGAAATTTATGACTCTGTAATACAGTCTGCGAAACTAGAAACCTGGATAAGGAATTCTGTTAACCCGGGAGAAGGTGTTAGGCACTCCCGGATTCCGTGGTTTTAGCACGGTCGCTCAATTGCCATTTTTTGCTTCTATCTGATTCTTTTATATATTTTTAACTATGTGCTTTTAATGCTCCGCTCTTATTTTTAGAAGAATTGCGACGTACGAAAACACATTTCGAGCCGCACCGTAACCAGTACGCCTGTGACTTTAATGCACTTCACTTTCGCCAAGAGTAAGATTTGGGTCACATAAATGCGCACCCGTATTTAGGAAAGTAATTTATTTACAAATCGTGCCTAATGAGTCTATCGTGTTGATTAACTTTTGGAAAGACCGTGAAATTCACTAAACGGTCCTTACGAGTCTAAGTTTTTCATAACAATTTATTTGAGGGCCCCATAATTGTGTATTTAGTGTGGCGAGGCTCGTCTCACTTTTATTAAAGGCCAATCCTAAAGTGTACTATGTATTTTTCACTTGTTATTAGCCTAAAGCAAAAATCCATGCTTATAATAAAGCTAATGCCGAACAGGCTCAACGCACTTGGAGCGTTACCTACATCACTGGACAGGCTCAACGCACTTGGAGCGTTACCTACATCACTGTGAGCAGTAATAACTGGACATTCTAATGAAAGTGTTTTTCCAATGTCAAAAATATAACTGACTTCGTCTAATTACAAAAGACAAATTAATTATTTATACTAGTCTCAATTAACCATTATTCAATTGCCACGGACGACTAACATTAACATGCTTAAATTTGAACATCCTTTATAACTGTTGAACATTAAACTAATAAGGCTAGAAAGTGAAGAATAGTGATTATCATTACCTACATGTACTGAATAACAGTGAAATTACAAAATCAAACTTAAATTCCAGTTACACTAACAATGCGAAAGTGCCTATATGCTAAAGTGAAATTACAGTACACACCTTCATATAATAATACTGCAAAAGTGCCTATATGTGTTGATAAACATTGACAATTCGAGTTATCATATAAAATCAGCTCACTGAAAGTCGTTATATACAAAGACAGCTGTGATGAATAATGTGAAATTGCACACCGTTATTTTGAGTCCTTCCTATATTTAGACCTGTATTTCTAATACTGTTATCATTGAATCCAATATTGAGAATAACAATCTCTAATTAAACCTACTGAATTATAGTGTTATGATTTTCACTCTACATACTACATAAGGATTAAATTCCATATTTTTGAACCTATTACATTCATCAAAGCATGGCATAAACAAATAAAAATAAAAGTAATTTCTATACTACTTGTTACAGGAATCATTCAAAGCATCTGGAGCAATTCAACAAAGTAATTTTAAATGCTTAGAATCTGTGAAGAAGTAGATTCCAGCTTCTATTTGTATTTCATAATCCAAAGATCACTTGAAGTTACAAGGTTGTGTACCTGGAATTCAACACAGCAAGAGAATGGAGATCAGTTAAGTCGATGAAGCCAAATGACAACAGACCAACAGCAATAACCAACAGCAACAAACAACCAAACACTCAGCAACCCAGGCAGTGGCAGTCCACAGCTCAGCCAACAAAGCAAACACCAAAAAACAGACCCCAAACCAGTAATCTAAACCAACACTCAGCAGATACGCCACAGTCAAACTCAGTAGCACAGCAACAACAACAACCCGAGAACAACAGCAACCAACCGACCACTATGCAACAGTATACACAGTGTGTATGTGTGTGTGTATTTTTGTTTATTCCTATGTCTATCTTCCCTACTCTCACTGTATTTTTAGTTCAAAATTCTTTTTCCAGATATCTCTGTGTGTGTAGGAATATCTCTGTCTATATTTTCGAATCTCCTACTGTCTCAAATTATTGCTCTCTTTATAGCTCAAACAGACCCCTCCCTTAAATGACTTCTTGATTCAAGTTAAATGGTTCCCCATGCTTACTTGTTTGGTTCCCCATGCTTACTTGTTTGGTTCCCCACTAACACTTGTCTTTTCCTTAATTAATTCAAAAGTTATGGGCAACATATTTAATTACTTCTTTTAACATCTTCCAAAGCCACTATGTCTTGTTCCTCACTAAGTATTAAACAATACCCTTTTTTTTAATGTTATTAGTGCTTAGTGGATAAAATACTTTAACATAAATAATTCTTTAAGTTTTCAATTTCCATATTACCCCTAAAACTACTGAAATTACTATTCTTCCCCCAAACCTTTATTTGTAACAATGCTAACAACTGACCAAAATTAATTCCTAATTAAACACCAAATCACTATCAGCTATAACCAATTTTCTAATCAAGCTCAACCAAAAATTTAAGATATAACTTAGATCAGATCAAATAGCATCAAAATAAAGACCAATGTATTAGAAACAAGACGGAAAATTCAGTGATTAAACCTAAATAGGAACAAATGAACACTGTAAACATACTGACCGAAAACAAACTGAATTCATATGTAAAGATGATAGACCATGGAAAGGAAACTTATAAGGAAACTGCATATGAACTAAACAACTCCTACACTCCTAGAACTATAACATATCACTTTCGAGTAATTTATATTGCACAAGAACTACGGTAGGACTTGGAAAGCACAGAGATACACTTTCATCCGGTGTAGCAAAAGAAAAGCACTTGACTTTCTAATGATTTAGTACCTGAGGAACATGTCAAAGTACCAGAACAAAAGATTCAAGTTATATAGGCTGATGTCAATAATTAAACTTGTCTAGCAATGGAATGATCCAGAAACAAAATCCATAATCACATTAAAGAGCCTCTCTACACCATTACCTCAAGACCAGTGATGTACAACTACTCACAAATCATACTCATTTTTTTAAGAAAACATATCAAGCTTACATCCATTTCCACTTCCTCCACTATTCAATGAACAGAAGCAAATATAGAATAGCCACATAAAAGCTTGAAACAGTCTATAATGGAGCCGAATCTTAGATAAAATTCCAATGCCACAACATATATCACAACATATACATGGATTGTGTATACTTATATTCAAAACTAATTAGGGATTAAGTATCACAACACTAATCTCTTCAACAGCTCAAAAGGACAACAATCGAATCAGTTCCTAGCAACCTAGAACCGTACCGATTGTTACATCAGTTGTAAGAATCCACCATCAATTAAACACCATCAGGTAATTCAAACAACAGATAATCTTGCCATCTACTTATATCATTAAGTTTATTTAAACCAAGAAAACAAATTCGAACATATTCACCATATTGAGCAGCCCAGAGCATGACTACAATTAGAGACAAACATGCAATATTATCAAATTAAAATAGAGGGGAGGAAAGAATGAACCTCAAAGAACAAATCATACTATCGAGGAACTCGAATAGAACTCAAATCAGTTCCGTGATGACACTTGAATCCTTGACAGAATGAGAAAAGGCTGGCGTTTGGTCCTTGTATAGAAGGGAGCTAACAGGGAAGAGATGGACTTTATTGCCAACACAAGCAGCAAGCAAGGAGTCGTCTCCAGACAACGCAAGTACCGAAACTTTCCCAATAGTAACATCCACAACGCTCAATTCCTGTATAGATGGACCACTACCTTTCTCCTTAATCTCCTGTGCTGATGCCATAACCTCCTTTGTCCTCGCAACACAAAACCCATCGGAGTGGGCGATGAAGAGAAGGCGAAAGCGCTCGGAGACGACTAAAGGTTGCAAAGGCGGAGATTGGTTTTCGAGATCGAAGGATGAAGACTCGTCGGGCTTTAGAGCGACGGGTGTTCCGATTTTGGAGAAACTATAATTTTTGGAGCCAATTTGGTCTCCTTCAATCTCTTCCTCCAATTCGATGGAAGTAGACATTGGAGATTTGCCGCGGTAAATTCAGGAGAATGATGGAACAATCTGTGTTGCTCTGGTCGAGTGTGTTGAGAGTGCTGCTTGGTCGGCGGCGAAGTGGCCGGTGGAGATGGAGGGGCCGGCGAGCTTGGTCATGGAGGAGACGAGGATGGGGGCGGCTCTTTGAAAAGGGTCAGTCTCCTTAGGGTTTTCGTTTGGGTGTTCAAGAGAAATGGGGGAGGAGATTGAATGGGGGTTCATTTGGTTATGTGTGAGTTGGGCCGGGTCGGGTATTTGGGGTGGGGTGTTGGGCTGGCTGGGTAGGGAATTGGGTTGTGTATTGAATTACATTGGGCCTGGTTTTGCTATGGCCCAATTCCGATTTCCATACTACATTCCATGGTGTATCATATACATATGTGTGTATATATATGTATATATATATATATATATATATATATATATATATATATATATATATATATATATATATATATATATATATATATATATATATATATATATATACATATATATATAAATGTCATAACACAATTAATCTTTACTACGATCATCCCACATAATTACATATCACTTAAATGTAAACCGTATAATTTGATATTAAACACTAAAAAAAATGCACAACATGATGTATATATTTTGTATTTTACTAATTTAAATAAATAAACACGCACACACAAAAATGCAAATGTAAGATAAAAATAACACAAAAATCACAAAAATCATGCTCAACACGAAACTATTTTATTTTTGAATTTTCTGGGAGTGATTCTCATGTAGGGCAAAAATCACGTGCTCACAGCTGCCCCTCTTTGCGCGTAAACATGAAGAGTTTTCGTGCAAAGATAAGTGAGCGGATACGAGCGATTTTTGCCTGTTCGAGCACCCCGTGTGAAGCGTTTTTTGGCAAAGTTTGACCGAACCTTCGCTTCAAAGGTCTCCTACATATCCTTGGCTAAAAGGGAATCAGGTCAGTGTAGTTCGGGAAGTTTTGGTAGCTGGGACTACCGTGACTGCTGTGATCTTGCTGTTACTGTTGTTGCCGTTGTTACTGCTGTTGCCAATGCTTAACTGATCCCCTTATTACACCGTGCTAAAAATAAAACAAGAAACTAGGCTAGCCTACGGATCACATGATCCTATCTATCTTCAACTTGCTTTTGCCACCTTGCTTTTTGTTGGCTTGACGTTCCTTCTGATGTTTCTTCTCTTCTGCCAGTTGTTATTTCGGTCTATCTTGATTGCCGAACCCCGACCATTGCTTCTTTCTTTATGATCTTTGAACTATTCTCCTTTGCAATCCGAATCTATCTTTTCTGATCCTTGTTGCCTCCCTCTGCTCACGAACTTGGATTCATGCCGGAGATTTCTGTTACGTTCAACCGCTTTCCTCAACCAAATTAAAATAGATCGCCACTCCATTCTCCCGGCGGGCTCCCTGACCTCAGCTACTACTTCAAAAATGAAATCGCTACTCCATTCTTCAGGCGGGCTCCCTGACTTCAGCTACTACTTCAAAATAAAATCGCCACTCCATTCTCCAGGCGGGCTCCCTGACTTCCACTACTACTTCCAAATAAAATCGCCACTCCATTCTCCAGGCGGGCTCCCTGACTTCCACTACTAGAATAAAATCGCCACTCCATTCTCCAGGCGGGCTCCCTAACTTCAACTACTACTTCAAAATAAAATCGCCACTCCATTCTCCAGGCGGGCTCCCTGACTTCGACTACTACTTTCAAATAAAATCGCCACTCCATTCTCCAGGCGGGCTCCCTGACTTCAACTACTACTTCAAAATAAAATCGCCACTCCATTCTCCGGGCGGGCTCCCTGACTTCAACTACTAAAATAAAATCGCCACTCCATTCTCCAGGCGGGCTCCCCGACTTCAACTACTACTCAAAATAAAATCGCCACTCCATTCTCCAGGCGAGCTCCCTAACTTCAACTACTACTTCAAAATAAAATCGCCACTCCATTCTCCAGGCGGGCTCCCTGACTTCAACTACTACTTCCAAATAAAATCGCCACTCCATTCTCCAGGCGGGCTCCCTGACTTCAACTACTACTTCAAAATAAAATCGCCACTCCATTCTCCAGGCGGGCTCCCTGACTTCAACTACTACTTCAAAATAAAATCGCCACTCCATTCTCCAGGCGGGCTCCCTGACTTCAACTACTACTTCAAAATAAAATCGCCACTCCATTCTCCAGGCGGGCTCCCTGACTTCAACTACTACTTCAAAAATAAAATCGCCACTCCATTCTCCAGGCGGGCTCCCTGACTTCAACTACTACTTCAAAATAAAATCGCCACTCCATTCTCCAGGCGGGCTCCCTGACTTCAACTACTACTTCAAAATAAAATCGCCACTCCATTCTCCAGGCGGGCTCCCTGACTTCAACTACTACTCAAAATAAAATCGCCACTCCATTCTCCAGGCGGGCTCCCTGACTTCAACTACTACTTCAAAATAAAATCGCCACTCCATTCTCCGGGCGGGCTCCCTGACTTCAACTACTACTTCGAAATAAAATCGCCACTCCGTTCTCCAGGCGGGCTCCCCGACTTCAACTACTACTTCAAAATAAAATCGCCACTCCGTTCTCCCAGGCGGGCTCCCTGACTTCCACTACTAGAATAAAATCGCCACTCCATTGGCGGGCTCCCTGACTTCAACTACAACTTCAAAATTAAATCGCCACTCCATTCTCCAGGCGGGCTCCCTGACTTCAATTACAACTTCAAAATTAAATCGCCACTCCATTCTCCAGGCGGGCTCCCTGATTTCAACTACAACTTCAAAATTAAATCGCCACTCCATTCTCCAGGCGGGCTCCCTGACTTCAACTACTACTCACTGATTTCATCTTATCTTGATTACCTTCCTTTGCCTTTTGTACCATTTCCTTGTTCCTGCATCGCCTCTCGGACCACCTTCTCTTCTGAATTATCCTGTCTTGGAATTGCCTTCCCCTGGGTCGTATTACTTTTCTTCTGGCTGCTGGGGATATTTTTGGAACTGTTTACTTGCCTGCTGGGGATGATGCTGCTGAGGAAGTATTCTTTGTTTCCTTCACCCCTCATTCTCTTCCTTCTTCCCATGCCTCCTCCGGGACTCACGCTCTTGCCTCCTCGAGCAAATTACGGGATGTAATACTGCTGGGGGAATCTCGAATCCATTGTTCCATTTTTCCATCAACTGCTGGGAATGATACCAGGCTCAAAGATCATCCCATCGTTTCGTCTGGCCTTTCTCAAAACTATTCTGCTCGGAGCTGGTATTTCTCGAAATCTGGTGTTGCTTTCTGCCCTTACCCTCTGAGTCTTGGCTTTCAAGAAAATTTTCGCAACAGGAGAAAATTTTCTGCCCCAGTTTGATAATCTTCTGGACGGTATGCTTTTCCGCCAACGAACCCTCTTTTCCTGCTTCTAAATCAAAGAAAAATTGTTAGTTTCAAAATGCGGTGAGTGGTCGTGCCACTCTTGTTGGGGCCATTTTCTTTTCTCTTTCAGTTGCTTGGCCTCTCTCAAACTTTGAGGGCGACGTTGACGCTTGCTGGGGACGATGCTCTTTCCACGAACGACCTCTCATCCTTCCTTTTATTCCAATCTTTGGTTTGATCCGACTCTTTTTAGCCGGTGATCCGTTGCGTGAAATCATCTTTCGGACATGCCACATGTGTCCATCATACTCCATAATTCTTGCGAACCTTCCACTCAGCCTGTCATCCCAATCTTGCTATCGTAACGACTTCTGTCTTATTGCCTCGTTCCACGCCTATTCACTTTCAATATATTGCTTTGGGAGACTTGGTAGTAAGCTTTGAAAAATCAATTTTCGAAAATGAAAGAAAAGAAAAGAATACTGACCGCAAATGACAAAAGAAGAGAACAACTTTTCTGAACTCAAAAATAGGAAAACTTATCTGAATGTGTGCCTGATCACGACTGGTTATGCCGCGCCTTTGAGATTAAACTACCCAGTCTATTCGTGTCAATCACTTTCTGATGGCCGCGTTCTGCTAGAGGTAAACGGATGTCCAAACCTTGTCTCATGCAGACATCTTGTAACCATCTCGCCTTGTCACCTCACAGTGCCCTTCAAAGGGTTTTCACTAATGAGATTCTCTCATTTCTCTCTATCTCCCGTCGCCTTAAGGTGCCCGTAAAGGTTTTCACCGTAAGACTCTCTCATTTTATTTCTCTCAACTTCCTTCGCCTTAAGGTGCCCTCGAGGGTTTTCACCGTTAAGACTCTCTCATTTACGTTTTCTTTCCCTGCGGCGGGGTATCACCCCTGAGATTCCTTCTAGAGCGTTATCCCCTTTCGGCTTGTGCATCCTGGATTCAATCGAGGGTCGGGATGTCACTCTTGGCTTTTGTTCACATGACTTGGCACTTCTCAAATACTGATCGAGAGGTCTTTCTGGTTCTTAATATGGTTTCTGCGCGTGAGGCTGAAGAAAGGGGTTTAGCCTCAACGGTTAGCTTATTACAACTTTCGGAATCCACACTATATTTCCAACGAAACAATGACTTCTGCCCCAATTTTGTTGCTTGGGGGATTTTTGATTTTTATTTTATTATGACCGAGCCGTGTGGCGCCTACGTATCCTTCTTGAGGAATCAGGTCGAACGTAGTTCACTTTTTCTTGTATTACTTCTTTGTTTCTTTTCTATTCTGTTACACACCTTCCTTGATGATTCCGAAAGAGGGTATATGAAAGAATAATTAAGGCTCAAATGGGGAAACAAAGGTTAAAGTGTTTGGGTAGTAGAAAAATTGCCTCTGTCATTTCATTCTTCGAAAAATGCCAAATACACACAAACGAAACCAAACGTTGACAAATGCATTAAAGAATTACACATAATATCTCTTGACTGCATCAGAATTGATAGCCATATCGGTGCATCTTCCCTCGACATCAGTCAGACATAGAGCGCCGTTGGATAATACTCTAGTCACCACAAATGGTCCCTGCCAATTTGGAGCGAACTTGCCTTTCGCTTCGGCCTGATGTGGTAGAACTCTCCTCAGCACATGTTGTCCCACTTCAAATTTCCTGGGACGTACCTTCTTGTTATATGCTCTCGCCATTCTCTTTTGATACAATTGGCCGTGACATACTGCTGTCAATCTCTTTTCATCGATCAAGCTCAATTGCTCTAATCGGGTTTTGACCCACTCATCGTCGTCGATCTCAGCCTCGGCGACAATTCGGAGGGATGGGATTTCAACCTCTGCTGGTATTACTGCTTCAGTCCCGTACACCAACAAGTAAGGAGTTGCACCTACCGAAGTCCGGACGGTAGTGCGGTAACCCAACAGCGCAAATGGTAACTTTTCATGCCACTGCCTAGACCCTTCTACCATCTTCCTCAATATCTTCTTTATGTTCTTGTTTGCTGCCTCGACCGCACCATTTGCTTTGGGACGATACGGTGTAGAATTTCGATGTGTAATCTTGAACTGTTGACATACTTCTTTCATCAATCCACTGTTAAGATTGGCACCGTTATCCGTGATGATTATCTTTGGAATTCCAAACCTGCAGATGATGTGGGAATGTACGAAATCCACCACCGCCTTCTTGGTCACCGATTTGAATGTTTTGGCCTCCACCCACTTGGTAAAATAATCAATCGTTACCAGAATGAACCTATGACCATTGGAAGCCGCAGGCTCAATAGGCCCAATAACATCCATACCCCATGCAACAAACGGCCATGGTGCCGACATTGTATGCAATTCAGTCGGCGGAGAATGAATCAAATCTCCGTGTATCTGACACTGATGGCATCTTCGCACGAAACTTATACAATCACGCTCCATCGTGAGCCAGTAATATCCTGCTCGAAGAATCTTCTTTGCCAATACGTATCCGCTCATGTGTGGTCCACAAACTCCAGAGTGTATATCTGTCATCACTGTTGTGGCTTGACTTGCATCTATACATCTCAACAATCCCAAATCTGGGGTTCTTTTGTACAGCACCCCTCCACTAAGGAAAAATCCGTTCGCCAATCGCCGAATAGCCCGCTTCTGATCTCCGGTTGCCTGCTCCGGGTATATTCCCAACCTGAGGTATTCTTTGACATCATGAAACCATGGCTCGCCATCCATCTCTTCTTCAATCACATTACAATAAGCATGCTGATTCCGGACCTGGATATGTAATGGATCGACACGAACCTTGTCTGGGTGGTGTAGCATTGACGCTAAAGTAGCCAACGCGTCGGCAACCTCATTATGCATCCTTGGGATGTGTCTGAATTCTACTGATCGAAAACGCTTGGTCAGATCATGCAAGCACTGACGATACGGGATAAGCTTTAAATCTCTGGTTTCCCATTCTCCCTGAATCTGATGTACCAGAAGGTCCGAGTCTCCCAAGACCAAGACGTCCTGTACATCCATGTCCACCGCTAATCGCAACCCCAAGATACATGCCTCGTACTCGGCCATATTATTGGTACAATGAAAACGCAGTTGAGCAGTAACAGGATAATGATGTCCTGTTTCAGATATGAGCACAGCCCCTACTCCGACTCCTTTTGCGTTCGCCGCTCCGTCGAAGAAGAGCTTCCATCCTGGATCCTTGGTTAGTTCTAACCCCTCAATTTGCAATACTTCTTCGTCTGGAAAATACGTCCTCAAAGGTTCGTATTCGTCATCAACAGGATTTTCAGCTAAGTGATCGGCCAGGGCTTGAGCTTTCATAGCCGTCCTTGTCACGTATATGATGTCGAATTCCGTAAGTAATATTTGCCATTTTGCTAACCTCCCTGTAGGCATGGGTTTCTGGAAAATATACTTCAACGGATCCAAACGCGAAATGAGGTAAGTGGTGTAAGAAGACAAGTAGTGTTTCAACTTTTGGGCTACCCAAGTCAGGGCGCAACATGTCTTTTCTAGATGAGTGTACTTGACCTCGTGGACTGTAAACTTCTTACTGAGGTAGTAAATGGCCCGTTCCTTCCTGCCAGTAAGATCATGCTGCCCCAGTACGCAGCCGAACGAATTCTCCAGAACCGTCAAATAAAGAATCAGGGGTCTACCCGGTTCAGGCGGAACTAGTACGGGTGGATTTGACAGATACCCTTTGATCCGGTCAAACGCTTCCTGACATTCTGCCGTCCATTCTATCGCGGCGTCTTTCTTCAATAGGCGGAATATGGGTTCACAGGTTGCCGTAAGCTGGGCAATAAACCTACTGATGTAATTCAACCTTCCCAACAGACTCATTACCTCTGTTTTATTCTTCGGCGAGGGTAACTCCTGAATGGACTTAATCTTGGAGGGGTCCAACTCAATGCCCCGTCGGCTGACGATGAATCCTAGCAACTTTCCTGACGGAACTCCGAATGCGCATTTGGCTGGATTGAGCTTGATGTCGTACCTTCGAAGTCTTTGAAAGAACTTCCTGAGGTCGGCAACATGGTCTTCTTGACGTCTGGATTTTACGATCACATCATCCACGTACACCTCAATTTCCTTGTGTATCATGTCATGGAATACCGTAGTCATCGCCCTCATATATGTTGCCCCTGCATTCTTCAAACCAAACGGCATCACTCGGTAGCAATAAGTTCCCCACGGTGTGATAAAAGCCGTCTTTTCTGCGTCCTCTTCATCCATCAAAATCTGATGATATCCCGCATAACAATCCACAAAGGATCCGATTTCGCGTCCGGCGCAATTATCAATTAGGATATGGATATTGGGAAGCGGGAAATTATCCTTAGGACTCGCCTTGTTGAGATTGCGGTAGTCCACGCATACTCTGATCTTTCCGTCTTTCTTTGGCATCGGTACTACGTTAGCCAACCATTCAGGGTATCGAGTGACACGAATGACTTTCGCCTGCAACTGCTTGGTCACTTCCTCCTTGATCTTTACACTCATCTCCGTCTTAAATTTCCACAGTTTTTGTTTGACGGGCGGGCATGCCGGGTCAGTAGGTAATTTATGGACCACTAGATCAGTGCTGAGTCCTGGCATGTCGTCGTACGACCATGCGAAAATATCTTTAAACTCCATGAGTGTTTTGATCAATTCTTCTCTCAAATTGGGTTCAATATGGACACTTATCCGGGTTTCTTTGACGTCATCCGCATTCCCTAGATTAACGGCCTCGGTATCATTTAAATTCGGTTTGGGTTTTTCCTCGAAGTGACTTAATTCTTCACCGATTTCTTCTACGGCTTCATCATCGCCGTGCTCTGACTCACTCTCGTCACTTCTTATTTCATGCGTTATTATTTCCAAACCCGATTGACTTTCTAGGACTGGGTTGATTAATCTTTAAGCACGCCATATCATTAAGATCAGTTGAAAGAAGGCTGTTCAGAAAAGTAAAAAAGAAGGAAAAAATAAACAAAATTAGACACGAAGGGAACCAAATTTCATTAATGGGAACTGTACAAGGGAAAACAAACAAACTGCAAACTTAAATCAAAATGAACTAAAAACAACTGGATTTTACTCCGGGGACAAACCCCCGACACAAAATTTCGAAAGAAAAACAATCCAAGACAAACTACCAAGACTCCTTCCGGACAGGGAGAGGAGTAGCCTTCCAGTTATTCAGTTTTGCCTTTGGTCCCACAAACTGTATCTCGGCATGACTGGATCCTTCACCATCCTCGAGCATACATACATCTGTGAATAGGTCCTCGAACTTCCTGAAGAACTCTTCGTCTGGCCCGATCGTAGGACCGGGAATCTTTGTCGTTGGATGTCCTCTTGCTCCGGACCTGACAAAAGATTGGGAAAGGCGTGGAACAGGCTTCGGGAGCACCCATGTCTTCTGCTTACTCCTCTTTGCTCGCCGGATGTCCTCCGATGTTGGCTGGAATCCCAAGCCGAAGGTTCCCAAGTTTTCGACCACTGATACCGGTTGTATGATTCCTTGCAGAGATGCACCTAAACCTTTGCCGGGTATGAAACCGTTTCTCAACATTTCATGAGCCACCGTGACATCTGCAGTAATTACTCTATCATTGGGAATGCATTCCCCTTCTGGAACTCGGTTGGCGGATACCACATCGCAGATCTGGTATACCCACGGCCCAACATCTTCTTCTGTTTCAACAAAGGGGATGATGGTGCCTGATTGTAGATCGTTCTCTCCATGGACGACGATCTCCTGTTGGTCCCACTCAAACTTGACGAGTTGGTATAAGCTGCATGGATCCATGGTCGCCCTATCAGGAGGTTATATGACACCACCATGTCCAGCACCTGGAATTCCATGGTGAACTCCACTGGCCCAATCGTCAAGATTAACACTATGTCCCCAACCGATGCCTTGCCTCCCCCGTCGAACCCTCGAACACATATGCTGTTCTTGCGTATCCTGCCGATGTCTACTTTCAATTTGTCCAGTGTAGAGAGAGGACAAATGTTAGCGCTGGACCCATTATCGACAAGGACTTTGGTAACCACCGACTCCTCACACTTTACCGTAAGGTATAAAGCCTTGTTGTGCTCGGTGCCTTCTTCGGGCAATTCATCATCGGTGAAGGTGATCCGATTTGCTTCGAAGATCCTATTGGTGATCTTCTCCAGATGACTCACTGAGATTTTATCCGGTACATGTGCCTCATTCAGGACTTTCATCAAAGCTTGCCGGTGTTCCTCAGAATGTATCAGCAAGGATAGCAATGATATTTGTGCCGGAGTCTTCTTCAACTGCTCTAAGACAGAGTAGTCATGCAGCTTCATCTTTTTGAGGAATTCTTCTGCCTCTTCATCGGTTACCGGCTTTTTCAATGCTGCCGGAGTGGTCTTCCTCAATTCCGCAGGGGCAAAACATCTCCCCGAGCGGGTCAACCCTTGTGCTTCGCAGACTTCCTCTTTCACTTCCTTTCCTTTGTAGGTCGTTGTAATCCGAGCATAATTCCATGGAACAGCTCGGCTATCAGTTATTGGCAACTGTATTGCCGGCTGGATGATGAAAGGATCCATTCGAACGCCTGCTACTGTCAAGATGGGCTTGATTGCTGCCCCTGGTACAATTATCTTTGCTTCCCCCGGCCTCACCGGTACTTCGTTCACATTTTTTTCCGCTTCTGACCCTCCTGGTACGTCCTTCTTGCAAATGGACGGCTCATCAAAGCTCGGCCCCTTTCTCATTCCTACCCCGCCAGATTTGATCATCATTACCATCTGAGAGGCTTTCTCCTTTCCTTCTTCCACCCGAACCAACTCGATCATGTTGGTCTCATGATGAGTTGGAAGCGGGTTCTGGTTGATGTTGGGCTCTGTTGGAGTCTGGACCTCAATCCTGCGAGTGTCGATGAGCTCCTGAATGGCTGTTTTCAACCTCCGACACTTTTCCGTGTCGTGTCC
This sequence comes from Nicotiana noctiflora, assembly GCA_032618575.1. NCBI lineage: Eukaryota > Viridiplantae > Streptophyta > Magnoliopsida > Solanales > Solanaceae > Nicotiana > Nicotiana noctiflora. Next base: position 53,214 of record JASVEL010001158.1, read on the forward strand.
CGGGCATCCCTGAGCAATATGCACAATTTACTGAGTGGTCCAGGTTCTTCGGAAGAGGGTTTGGCAGCTTAGCTTCAACCGGATTCAGCAACCCTACTTGCTTTAACCGGTGGAACAGACTGGTGTAAGATTCCCCCAAGGGAGTGAAATTCTTCGGCCTTGGCGCCCTGTCGCCCTTGAATGCCTGATTCGGACGAAAACTAGCGCCCGAGGGGTTTCTGTAAGCTCTTGGGGGTGGGTAATTGCTCTGCGGGTTTGGTGCACGCCACGGTGCATGAACGGGAGGTGCAGAATAGGACTGTGCGTGATGGACAGTGAAATGGGGATCGGGTGCTGGATAGTAATGTTGCGGGTGGTTGTATGGATTGTGGAAGTAATTTTGGTGGTGAGGCTGGGGCGGGCTATATTGGGGCGCAGGGCCTCTGTTTCTGAACCATGTCCCGGACTCGACTGCCGCGACTTCCTCCTTCCTCTTTTTCCCAAGTACTCCTCCACTACCACTTTGGATAGCCTGAGTGGTGGCCTTCAATGCTGAATAGCTCATGATCTTGTTGTTTTCAAACCTTCCTCGATCATAGCCCCCATTTTTATCACCTCGGTGAATGACTTTCCCACGGACGTCACCAGATGTCCGAAGTAGGTTGGCTCCAGTGTTTGCAAGAAGTAATCCACCATCTCGTTCTCTCTCATCGGGGGATCTACCCTTGCTGCCTGTTCCCTCCAGCGGAACCCAAATTCTCTGAAGCTTTCGACGGGTTTCTTCTCTAGCTTTAGCAATGATAAGCGATCAGGGATTATTTCAAGATTATATTGAAACTGGCCGATGAATGCTTGGGCCAAATCATCCCACGTAAACCATCTACTGGGATCCTGTCTAGTGTACCACTCCAACGCAGATCCTCCCAAACTCTGACCAAAGTAAGCTATCGGAATTTCGTCCCGTCCTCCAGCTCCTTGCATTTTACTGCAAAACCCTCGCAAGTGGGCCACTGGATCACCATGCCCCTCGTATAGATCGAATTTGGGCATTTTAAACCCTGCTGGCAACTGGACATCCGGAAATGGGAACAGATCCTTATAGGCGACACTGACCTGGTTGCCCAAACCGTGCATATTCCTGAAGGACTGCTCCAGGCTTTTAACTTTTCTAATAACTTCCTCATGTTCCGAGTTTTGGAAGTGCTTTTCCGGTTCTGCCGGATTGTCCCAATGAGGGGTGTGTGGGTGTGGTTCAGGAGCCCTGAAGGTAGGCTCGGGAGGGTAATAAGAATTGTCGTGGATTTGAACATGTGGCTCCCCGGGCGACTTTTGTAGAGTAGCGGGTGGGGGCGCCACGAAAACAGGAGTGATTGGAGGAGGATTTTGTTTGGCTGTTGGAATTTGGGTGACATAAGGGTTTTCCCCTTGGTAGTATGGATAAATTGGGGCACTTGTCGAAGGGTCGAGGGGTGGATGTTCTGGAGCGGATGCGACAGTAGGGTGGTTTGGTGACGATTGTACCCTAGCCCAGGCCAGGTGCATCTCTGTTATCTGTTGTTTCAACCGGTCTACCTCTTCTTTCATTATTTGTATCTCTGATCTCTCTTCTTCGAGGCTCTTGCCGGAACTAGACATGCTTGCTGTAACTTGGTCCTTTGGATCTAGTACGGTAGTGATGGCTGGCCAGGATATTCTGTCAAACCAACTGCTAAACTTTCTCTGGAATGCAACAAACTTGTTAGTTCACCGAGTTTGACGGATATGTTATAGCACGTTGGATGCAATGCACCTAACCAAATAACCATTTCTACATGTACTCTTAACATGCGTCATTCCGGCCTTTTTTCTTTTTCTTTTCTTCTTTCTTCTTTTTTTTTTTTTCTTTTTCGACTATCTTTGCAAGCCTTATTGTTATTTAACCTTTGGATTCTTTTCCTTTCTTTTTAGTGGTGGTCGAATCTTATGTGGATTGCCTACGTATCACGACCCCGCGTGAATCAGACCGAGCGTAGTTCTGGTAACAAGATTGTGGCAAAATTCAGTAGCTTTCATATCAAATAAAACCTTAAAGTTACAAAACAGATCTTACAACATAAAAGGAATGCTTGACTCGAAAACGTAAAATAACATGCCAACTGGCTTGACCCAATATTTCAAAAATACATTTTTAATCAAAGGTCTACTGCTCTAAAATTCCTAGGGGCCCGCGAGGCATCATTCGGCCTTGCCGCGGGCCTGGGTGTGAGGTCCTTGTGTAGTCCCCTTAATTCTTCCATGATCCGATGAACATAACCCATAATTGAGGCGAAGAGGTCGGCGCGGGGCATTCGTTCACAAGCTAGGCATTTCATGGTGACATAGTGCCCGATTTCTCCAATTCTGTCCTTGATCATGTCCCTTTCTCCGAGTAGCCGCTCTATCTGCTGGTTTTTCGCCCCCAATCTTCGAGCGTTGTTGGTGACCTGGTCTAGGAGCCTGTCTATTTGTTCTTGCAGTCGAGCCATCAAATTGTGGCAACGGTCGAGGTCCGCTCTGGCATCTTGGGCTTGCTTAAAAACCCGCTCTCTGAGGACAACATTTGCTTCCCTTAAACTGGTGACGATATCAGTGTAATCCTCTTCCACCCGTTGTAGGTGAAGTGCATGTTGATGTGCCTCCTTTCTCCAGCTAGCTCGGATCCTCACTATTTGGGCCTTAGACTCTTCCAATTCTCTTTGGACATCGGCAACCTGGCTTTTCAAACCCTTTATCAATTTTTTGTCTGCCCGACTCCTCAACTGTCTGTCAGCATCCCTTTTCATTTGCTGGATTTGAGCTCTCAGAAAGTCATTTTCTTGCGCCAACTTCTTTTTATCTCCTTCGTTGGCGGCGGCTTGCACATCCCTTTCAAATTGAAGATCTTGGACCCGTTGCTCTATCTTGCCAATCCTGGTTCTGTAAACCTCTTCCTTAGCCAACCAGTCCCATTGGTCTTGGGACGCTTCAGCAAATTCCCTGAGGTGAGGTCTTTTGGCTGGTCTTTCACCCGATGTTTCTCCTTTGTACCAAGTAAGATATCTGGGTACAACCTCTCCTCTAGCTCGATCCTGCACACAAGTGTTTGCCTCCGGATATTGGCATTTGCTCCAGATCTGGCGGACCCTTGCTTCTGGGAATTGACCATCGGGACCAATTTCAATAACCTGGGTACTCAGGTCTTCTTCTTTGGGTACTACCTGGCACCTCCCGAGCTGTCTCAACACCCGATGGGGCGCATAAGGTTGAATGCTTTTAAGTCCCATTAAGAGAAAGGGGGACTTAGCTGCTGGCATGTACACGATTCTGTCTATCCGCAACCAACCCAACGTCCATTGTATTTGGCTTGCGTTGAGAGCCTGAAAGTATGCCCTCCATGCCAATGTTCCTTCAGGCAAGACGACCCTATCAATCCTTGTATAGAATTCTCTTATGCAAGTTTTCTCAACCAGACCATATCTCAAGAATTGGGTGCGGCGACACAGGTGCTCGATCATCCACATTTGCAGCAGTAAATTACAGCCTTCGAAAAAATCTCCCCCGGCTTTGCAGATTGTGAGGGCTCGATATATGTCCGATAGTATCATAGGAGCAAGAGTACTTTCGCTTTGGTCAAGCAAAGTACTGACGACTCCGGCTAACTTTATATCAATGTTCCCGTCTTTCCTCGGGAATACCACGAGTCCTAAAAAGGCTATCATGAAAGCAACTCGTCTGTGCTCCTCCCATTTCGGGCGATTACCCTTGCTGCATAATTTGTTTTCTGGGTCGTCGAAACCTCCCGCATGACCGTACCTTTGATAGATGAAGTTCAAAGTACAAAACCCTCGTGCTAGATCCGGGTTACGTACCGTCCTGGCCGTCTTCAGTGAGTCTAAAAACCGGTGTATGGCGACAACCCTGGGGGCGATTAGATATTGATGCCCCAATGGTATATCAGTGTTTCCAATGTATCCGGTCATTTCCTCAACAGTTGGGGTGAGCTCGAAGTCCGAGAAGTGAAATACATTGTGCGCGGAGTCCCAATATGTGACTAAGGCTCTTATGATGTCCCCCCGGGGTTTTATTTCAAGCGGACCCGTGAGACCTTTCAAATACTTTTTAACCTCATCCTGTCCTCCTTGGCCTAGATCATTCCACCATAGCCGTATTTGTACCGGGATTTTAGTCATGAGTGAAAAGGGTTCATTTTGAATCGTGCTCATCCTGCACATTTATTTAAAGAAATCGATCATTTTGGCTGGCAATGGTTTTTTCAAAATTTACAGATTTTGGTATATATTTCTGGAAAATGGCAAGTTGGACCCGACGGGGGTTGCCTACGTATCTCACCTCCGGTGAGAATCAAACTCGCGTAGTTCGGTCCGTCAAGACAAACTATTTCTTTTATTGACCGACAAAAACACACTTTGTCAAGAAATACATTTTCCTTTATTGACCGACAAAGAAAACACATTTTGTTAAGAAAACACATTTTCTTTTATTGGCCGACAAAGAAAACACATTTTATTAAGAAACACATTTTCTTTTATTGACCGACAAAAAAACACATTTTGTTAAGAAACCCATTGTCGTCAAAGTCAACCTTCCGTTGTCTCTTGTTAACAAACTATTGGTTTTGTTGGTAAGACCCATTTTTGTATTTTCTGAAAATATCTATTTACCCACATTGTTTCCTTTTTTTTTCGTATCTCCTCAATATTTAAAAGCCGGTCAGCATGCAAGTTCGAATAAATGCTTGAAACAAACATGGCATAGCAAGATGGTCTTTCATTTCAGGTTGCTTGTCCTAGACGGACCCAACCCCTGTGTTGAGTCCCCTAAGTCAAATGCAACATGATGCAAATAAGCGTTCCTACTAGGGATCCGGCATGAAGTCACGTTATTCTAAGTTTAAAAACCTGGGTATGTGTTCTAGATTGTGTACCCGAGCGGACAACTCGAGTTGAGGAAGGAGCTCCTTTCCGGGAACCAAAAGGCCAGCCGGCTTAGAAACTTTCCGAGCCTCTTTATTATTTCGGGTATGACACTAACAGAATAAGGAGTCTCAACCAGTGAGCACATCCCCGGGGGTGAGAAGTGAAGGGTTTGCGGCACAGTTTTATATACAGTTCACGTAATATCAAAGCGGTAAACATATAACAGTTTGTATGTACAGTGCAGCTAGTATCAAAGCGGTAGACATGTAGCACGTTAATTAAACATGTAGTAAAATCAGATATAGACAAAACAACAATTTAACTGAGCTCGAATTCTTAAACCCTGAACCGAAGTTCAGAGGTCATTATCCCCAGCAGAGTCGCCAGAGCTGTCACACCTCCTTTTTCCGCACCCACGAGGGCACGAGGGAGTTTTTCCAATTAAGGGACAATCGAGACGGGATCAATTTATTAAATTTCAGAGTCGCCACTTGGGAAAATAATGGTGTCCCAAGTCACCGGTTTAATCCCGAACCGAGGAAATTTATGACTATGTAATACAGTCTGCGAAACTAGAAACCTGGATAAGGAATTCTGTTAACCCGGGAGAAGGTGTTAGGCACTCCCGGATTCCGTGGTTTTAGCACGGTCGCTCAATTGCCATTTTTTGCTTCTATCTGATTCTTTTATATATTTTTAACTATGTGCTTTTAATGCTCCGCTCTTATTTTTAGAAGAATTGCGACGTACGAAAACACATTTCGAGCCGCACCGTAACCAGTACGCCTGTGACTTTAATGCACTTCACTTTCGCCAAGAGTAAGATTTGGGTCACATAAATGCGCACCCGTATTTAGGAAAGTAATTTATTTACAAATCGTGCCTAATGAGTCTATCGTGTTGATTAACTTTTGGAAAGACCGTGAAATTCACTAAACGGTCCTTACGAGTCTAAGTTTTTCATAACAATTTATTTGAGGGCCCCATAATTGTGTATTTAGTGTGGCGAGGCTCGTCTCACTTTTATTAAAGGCCAATCCTAAAGTGTACTATGTATTTTTCACTTGTTATTAGCCTAAAGCAAAAATCCATGCTTATAATAAAGCTAATGCCGAACAGGCTCAACGCACTTGGAGCGTTACCTACATCACTGGACAGGCTCAACGCACTTGGAGCGTTACCTACATCACTGTGAGCAGTAATAACTGGACATTCTAATGAAAGTGTTTTTCCAATGTCAAAAATATAACTGACTTCGTCTAATTACAAAAGACAAATTAATTATTTATACTAGTCTCAATTAACCATTATTCAATTGCCACGGACGACTAACATTAACATGCTTAAATTTGAACATCCTTTATAACTGTTGAACATTAAACTAATAAGGCTAGAAAGTGAAGAATAGTGATTATCATTACCTACATGTACTGAATAACAGTGAAATTACAAAATCAAACTTAAATTCCAGTTACACTAACAATGCGAAAGTGCCTATATGCTAAAGTGAAATTACAGTACACACCTTCATATAATAATACTGCAAAAGTGCCTATATGTGTTGATAAACATTGACAATTCGAGTTATCATATAAAATCAGCTCACTGAAAGTCGTTATATACAAAGACAATTGTGATGAATAATGTGAAATTGCACACCGTTATTTTGAGTCCTTCCTATATTTAGACCTGTATTTCTAATACTGTTATCATTGAATCCAATATTGAGAATAACAATCTCTAATTAAACCTACTGAATTATAGTGTTATGATTTTCACTCTACATACTACATAAGGATTAAATTCCATATTTTTGAACCTATTACATTCATCAAAGCATGGCATAAACAAATAAAAATAAAAGTAATTTCTATACTACTTGTTACAGGAATCATTCAAAGCATCTGGAGCAATTCAACAAAGTAATTTTAAATGCTTAGAATCTGTGAAGAAGTAGATTCCAGCTTCTATTTGTATTTCATAATCCAAAGATCACTTGAAGTTACAAGGTTGTGTACCTGGAATTCAACACAGCAAGAGAATGGAGATCAGTTAAGTCGATGAAGCCAAATGACAACAGACCAACAGCAATAACCAACAGCAACAAACAACCAAACACTCAGCAACCCAGGCAGTGGCAGTCCACAGCTCAGCCAACAAAGCAAACACCAAAAAACAGACCCCAAACCAGTAATCTAAACCAACACTCAGCAGATACGCCACAGTCAAACTCAGTAGCACAGCAACAACAACAACCCGAGAACAACAGCAACCAACCGACCACTATGCAACAGTATACACAGTGTGTATGTGTGTGTGTATTTTTGTTTATTCCTATGTCTATCTTCCCTACTCTCACTGTATTTTTAGTTCAAAATTCTTTTTTCAGATATCTCTGTGTGTGTAGGAATATCTCTGTCTATATTTTCGAATCTCCTACTGTCTCAAATTAATGCTCTCTTTATAGCTCAAACAGACCCCTCCCCTTAAATGACTTCTTGATTCAAGTTAAATGGTTCCCCATGCTTACTTGTTTGGTTCCCCATGCTTACTTGTTTGGTTCCCCACTAACACTTGTCTTTTCCTTAATTAATTCAAAAGTTATGGGCAACATATTTAATTACTTCTTTTAACATCTTCCAAAGCCACTATGTCTTGTTCCTCACTAAGTATTAAACAATACCCTTTTTTTAATGTTATTAGTGCTTAGTGGATAAAATACTTTAACATAAATAATTCTTTAAGTTTTCAATTTCCATATTACCCCTAAAACTACTGAAATTACTATTCTTCCCCCAAACCTTTATTTGTAACAATGCTAACAACTGACCAAAATTAATTCCTAATTAAACACCAAATCACTATCAGCTATAACCAATTTTCTAATCAAGCTCAACCAAAAATTTAAGATAGAACTTAGATCAGATCAAATAGCATCAAAATAAAGACCAATGTATTAGAAACAAGACGGAAAATTCAGTGATTAAACCTAAATAGGAACAAATGAACACTGTAAACATACTGACCGAAAACAAACTGAATTCATATGTAAAGATGATAGACCATGGAAAGGAAACTTATAAGGAAACTGCATATGAACTAAACAACTCCTACACTCCTAGAACTATAACATATCACTTTCGAGTAATTTATATTGCACAAGAACTACGGTAGGACTTGGAAAGCACAGAGATACACTTTCATCCGGTGTAGCAAAAGAAAAGCACTTGACTTTCTAATGATTTAGTACCTGAGGAACATGTCAAAGTACCAGAACAAAAGATTCAAGTTATATAGGGTGATGTCAATAATTAAACTTGTCCAGCAATGGAATGATCCAGAAACAAAATCCATAATCACATTAAAGAGCCTCTCTACACCATTACCTCAAGACCAGTGATGTACAACTACTCACAAATCATACTCATTTTTTTAAGAAAACATATCAAGCTTACATCCATTTCCACTTCCTCCACTATTCAATGAACAGAAGCAAATATAGAATAGCCACATAAAAGCTTGAAACAGTCTATAATGGAGCCGAATCTTAGATAAAATTCCAATGCCACAACATATATCGCAACATATACATGGATTGTGTATACTTATATTCAAAACTAATTAGGGATTAAGTATCACAACACTAATCTCTTCAACAGCTCAAAAGGACAACAATCGAATCAGTTCCTAGCAACCTAGAACCGTACCGATTGTTACATCAGTTGTAAGAATCCACCATCAATTAAACACCATCAGGTAATTCAAACAACAGATAATCTTGCCATCTACTTATATCATTAAGTTTATTTAAACCAAGAAAACAAATTCGAACATATTCACCATATTGAGCAACCCAGAGCATGACTACAATTAGAGACAAACATGCAATATTATCAAATTAAAATAGAGGGGAGGAAAGAATGAACCTCAAAGAACAAATCATACTATCGAGGAACTCGAATAGAACTCAAATCAGTTCCGTGATGACACTTGAATCCTTGACAGAATGAGAAAAGGCTGGCGTTTGGTCCTTGTATAGAAGGGAGCTAACAGGGAAGAGATGGACTTTATTGCCAACACAAGCAGCAAGCAAGGAGTCGTCTCCAGACAACGCAAGTACCGAAACTTTCCCAATAGTAACATCCACAACGCTCAATTCCTGTATAGATGGACCACTACCTTTCTCCTTAATCTCCTGTGCTGATGCCATAACCTCCTTTGTCCTCGCAACACAAAACCCATCGGAGTGGGCGATGAAGAGAAGGCGAAAGCGCTCGGAGACGACTAAAGGTTGCAAAGGCGGAGATTGGTTTTCGAGATCGAAGGATGAAGACTCGTCGGGCTTTAGAGGGACGGGTGTTCCGATTTTGTAGAAACGATAATTTTTGGAGCCAATTTGGTCTCCTTCAATCTCTTCCTCCAATTCGATGGAAGTAGACATTGGAGATTTGCCGCGGTAAATTCAGGAGAATGATGGAACAATCTGTGTTGCTCTGGTCGAGTGTGTTGAGAGTGCTGCTTGGTCGGCGGCGAAGTGGCCGGCGGAGATGGAGGGGCCGGCGAGCTTGGTCATGGAGGAGACGAGGATGGGGGCGGCTCTTTGAAAAGGGTCAGTCTCCTTAGGGTTTTCGTTTGGGTGTTCAAGAGAAATGGGGGAGGAGATTGAATGGGGGTTCATTTGGTTATGTGTGAGTTGGGCCGGGTCGGGTATTTGGGGTGGGGTGTTGGGCTGGCTGGGTAGGGAATTGGGTTGTGTATTGAATTACATTGGGCCTGGTTTTGCTATGGCCCAATTCCGATTTCCGTACTACATTCCATGGTGTATCATATACATATGTATATATATATATATATATGTATATATATATATATATATATATATATATATATATATATATATATATATATATATACATATCACTTAAATGTCATAACTCAATTAATCTTTACTACGATCATCCCACATAATTACATATCACTTAAATGTAAACCGTATAATTTGATATTAAACACTAAAAAAATGCACAACATGATGTATATATTTTGTATTTTACTAATTTAAATAGATAAACACGCACACACAAAAATGCAAATGTAAGATAAAAATAACACAAAAATCACAAAAATCATGCTCGACATAAAACTATTTTATTTTTGAATTTTCTGGGAGTGATTCTCATGTAGGGCAAAAATCACGTGCTCACAAGCCCCAATCTTGATGCTACCTATCGATTCGTGTTCCTATACAGTTTATTGTAATGCCTCACGGGTTGGACTTGGAGTGGTATTGATGCGTGACGGTAGGGTGATTGCCTACATGTCCAGACAGTTGAAGGTGCACGAAAAGAACTACCTTGTCCACGATCTTGAGTTAGCTTCTATTGTTCATGCCTTGAAGATCTCGCGTCATTATCTATATGGGGTGCCTTATGAGATTTATAGTGATCATCGGAGTTTGTAGCACTTGCTTAAGTAGAAGGAACTGAATTTGTGTCAGAGGAGATGGTTAAAGTTGTTAAAGGATTATGATATTACTATTCTTTCTCACTCGGGCAAGGCCAATGTGGTTGCCTATGCCTTGAGTCGTCAGGCGGAGCGTTTAGGGAGTTTGGCATATCTACCAGCCTCAGAGAGACCTATGGTGATGGATGTTCAGGCTTTAGCCAGGCAGTTCATGTGAATGGGCCTTTTAGAGCCCAGTCGGGTTCTAGCCTCTGTGGTTTCTCGGTTTTCCATATTTGATCGCATCAGGGAGCGGCAATTTGATGACCCTCATTTGTTTGTACTTCAGGATAGATTTTGGCATGGTGATGCCAGATATTTTACCATCGGGGATGATGGGGTATTGAGGATGCATGGCCAAATTTGTGTGCCCAATGTCGATGATATTCGAGAGTTGATTCTAGCAGAGGCCTATAGCTCGCGGTACTCTATGCATCCGGGTGCCGCGAAGATGTATCATGACTTAAGGCAACACTACTGGTGGAGGCATATGAAGAAGGATATAGTTGACTACGTGTCTAGATGCCTCAACTGCCAGCAAGTGAAGTATGAGCACCAGTATTCGGGTGGGTTGCTACAACAGATTGAGATCCTAGAGTGGAAGTGGGAGCGTATCACCATAGACTTCGTACCTGGACTTCCACGGACCGTGAATAAGTTTGATTCTATTTTGGGTCATTGTGTATTGGCTGACCAAGTCCACTCAGTTCATACATGTGTGTACCACTTACTCCTCGGAGCGGTTGGCGGAGATTTATATCAGGGAGATCGTCCGATTGCATGGTATTTCAGTTTCTAACATCTCAGACAGAGGTACTCAGTTTACATCATAGTTCTAGAGAGCCGTACAATAGGAGTTAGGAACTCCGGTGTAGTTGATCATGGCATTTCACCCCTAGACAGACGGACCTTACGAGCGCACTATTCAGATTCTAGAGGATATGCTCCATGCGTGCGTGATTGAGTTTGGAGGGTCATGAGATTATTTCCTGCCACTCGCGGAGTTTACTTATAACAACAGTTATCAATCCAACATTCAGATGACGCCTTATGAGGCCTTATATGGTAGGAGGTGTAGATATCTGGTGGGTTGGTTTGAGCCGGGTAAGGCCAGACTATTGGGCACAGAGATGGTTCAGGATGCGATGAAGAAGGTTAAAGTGATTCAGGATAGACTCCATGCAGCGTAGTCCAGACGGAAGAGTTACACGGACAAGAAGGTTCGTGATGTGGCATATATGGTTGGTGAGTGGGTTCTGCTTCGGGTCTCGCCTATGAAGGGCGTCATGAGGTTTAGAAAGAAAGGGAATCTAAGTCCGATATTGGGCCTTTTGAGATCTTGAGGCGAGTTGGGGAGGTTGCTTATGAGCTTGCCTTACCTCCCATCCTAGTCGGAATTCATTTGGTATTTCATGTTTCGATACTCTGGAGATATCACGGTGATCTGTCGCACGTGTTGGATTTCAGTTCAGTCCAGTTGGACAAGGATCTATCCTATGTTGAGAAGCCAATGGCCATTTTGGACAAACAGATCAGAAAGTTGAGGTCAAAGAACATTACTTCAGTGAAGGTCGAGTGGCGGGGTCAGGCGGTCGAGGAGGCAACTTGGGTGACCGAGCAAGATATGCGCAACCATTACCCTCATCTTTTTGCTACTTCAGGTATGTTCTCTATGCTCATTCGAGGATGAACGAATGTTTAAATGTAGGAGGATGTAACGATCCGGCCGGTAGTTTTTGGAATTTATGCCCCGATCCTCCATTAACTGCTTCCCCTAAGTTCATTTATGCTATTCTGATTTGCCGATATGTTCGGTGTGAGGATTCGAAGTGTTTTGGGACACTTAGTCCCTAATGAGAGCTGAAGAGTTAAAAAGGGTCTGTTTTTGGAATAGTGTGAAAATGGCCTCTAAATGGAAATCTGATAGTTCTGCTAGCTCCATTAGATGATTTCAAGGTTGGGAGCATATTTAGAATGTATTTTAGAGGTTCGTAGCTCATTTAGGCTTGAAATACTGAAGTTCGAATATGTTTCCGGAAACTAGATTCAATGATCTACAACTTTTGTTTTTGAATCACCTCTAAATTCCTTCTAGATAAAAAGATATGAGCTTCCGAAGTAGGACCTGCACGATAGAAATTCCTTTTTCGCGAACGCGAAGCACTGTCGCGAACGCGAAAGTTTCCGGTCCGATAGTGAGTTTTTAATCCGAGGGTAAAATTTGGATTCCGGAATTTGCTGTAGCTCCGTCATGTCATTTGGGATGTGTGTGCAAAATTTCAGGCCATTCGGACGATGTTTGGTTAGGCTTTTGATCGAAAGCGTATTTTGAAAGATTTGAAGTTCTTAGGCTTGAATCCTTGATTTAATCAGGTTTCTGGTGTTGTTTGAGGTATTATGAGGATTGGTACAAGTTCGAATAAGGTATTAGGTGGTATTGGTGCTTTTGGTTGAGGTTCCGGGGGCCTCAGGATGATTTTGGATGGATAACAGGGTAAATTTCTAAGTTTTGTTGCAGCTTATATCTTTTCTTTTGGTATTTCTGCTTCTGCAGCTTGGGAACCGCAGAAGCAAAGCCGCAAAAGTGGCTTCTCTGTTGCAGAAGCGAGTTTGGGCTATCTTCCAAGAAACCGCAGAAGCGGAATCTGAGATTTTTAAATGAAACCGCAGAAGCAGCCAGTGGTTCGCTTAAGTGTGCAGAAGTATCAATGTCAAGGGTTTAATTTCATAAGTTTGAAAATTGATAGAGAGCAGGGGAGAAGGTGATTTTTAGTGGGTTTGAAGAGAAAATCATTGGGTAATATTTCTTTGATCCCTTTTCATTATAGTTCATCATTATATAGCTAAATACATCTTTTGAATTCGAAATTAGGATAAAAAACTTGGTAATTTGGGGTAAAAGTTCATAGACCAAATTTTGAGGTTTTGAGGGGGCATTTGACCTCTTATTTGGGAGATTTTTATATGGTTAGACTCGTGAGTACGAGGGTTCTGAAAACATGAAAATTATTCGATTCCAAGATGTTGGATGGAGGGGCATTTTGGTTATTTTACCTATTTTCGCACCATATCTTTAATTTTAATAGTGGAATTAATTGTTTGAAATATTACTTACGATGTGTAATTGAATTGAATAGATTTGGACCATTTGGAGTTGGATACTCGTGGCAAGGGCGCGATTTCTAGTGTTATTGAGCAGGTTCGAGGTAAGTGGCTTGTCTAACCTTGTGTGGGAGACCTTTCCCCTTAGGACAATATCCTTGATTGTTTGAATGCCTCGGACGTGAGGTGACGAGTGCATACTTGAGCTAATTATTGTAAATCGGTTTTTACTTGGAGTATTTATATTGAGATTTTCTATTTACTTGTTCATTTAAACTGTAGTTTTTAACCTGTGCTAGCTTAGAGAAGCATGCTTAGCTGACTTACTTGCTCAATTATTTAACCGTACTATTTGCACTATGTGAAGCATGTTAGATTAGAAATCAGTATTACCTGCAATGGTTTAACATTTATTCTGAGATTATGAGCTGTTGTTGTGGTGTGTTTTAAATTGGGACTGCGGGATGGCTTCCCGAGAGATCCCCTTGTACTTGACTTATTCTGAATTGAAGGTGCGGGATACCAAGAGATCCATGTCACGTGTTTCTATATATATTGGGATACCAAGAGATCCCCAGCTCACTTATTGAGGATACCAAGAGATCCCTGGCGCATATGATGAGGATACCGAGAGATTCTCGGGATACCAAGAGATCCCCGACTGTTATTCTTGGTTGAGAGTAGTATTTTCCTCGCATTGTTACCGTTACTATTTATTGTTGTTTGTTGTATTTATCCGGTTTAGATTTTTTTGCTGTAGACTTTATTCAGACTGTTTCCGTTATTTATTTATATATTATGCTTACCTCAGTAGGGCCATGATCTTTCCTTGTCACTATCCAACCGAGGTTAGGCTTGGCACTTGCTGCGTACCACTGTGGTGTACTTATGCCCTTCCTGCACATGTTTTTTATGTGCAGATCATCCAGGTACCTCTACTCAGGCGCACTATCCTTGAGGCGAAGAGACATACGGAGACTTCGAGGTATATCTGCAGCATCCGCAGACCGAAGAGTCTTCTTCCTTGTTCTAGTTGTAGAGCTATTGTCCTATAGTACTATTGATATAGTTATTCCAGAGATTATAGTACTTATTGGATTTCTATTAGTCTGTATTTCCCGTGAGATTTCGGGTTTTGGGATTTGGTTGTAGACTTCCGCTTTTCCTTAAAGTTGCACAGGCCGGGTGGCCTTATACTCAGCTGTTATTTTCATATGTTCAGTTTTTAATTGACTCTTCCACAAATATTATGTTTTTTGTGCAATACTTGGATTACGTGGTCGTGGGGAATATGTGCCATCACGACATGTTCACGATTGGTGAACTTGGGTCGTGACAGTTTGAGTGCCTCCAGCAGGGTAGTATGAGTGTTACCAGTATGAGATTAGGTTTGTGGACTTATCATACCATGTAGTTATTTTGATCCCTACTAAGAGGAAAAGGGTGAGGATACTTACAGATGGCCGCACTTATGGTATCCGGCTTCAAATGGTGAGAGAGACTAAGGAAGATATTTCTTTCACTCGAGTTGTGGAGATTGCCAGACTGATCAAGAGGATTCATGATTAGGGTAAATAGGTGGAATATGAGAAAAGGCCTTGTCATGTTGGTAGTTTTAGTGATGCCTCATCTGAAGGCAGGGGTTCATTTAGTAGTGGCCATCCTAGCAGGCTGATTCATTCAACGCTTCAGGTATCAGATATTGTTTCGGGAACTCGTGGTTCTTCTTGATCTTGTCTTGAGAAGTTAGCATACAGCGCACCATCAGATCCAGCTAGTGCACCTCCGGTTCAAAGTTATTAGAGTGGTTATTCTGGTAACAGGGTTAGTTCCAGGGTCCGCAATCACATCAGTCGAGGGCTTGTTATACTTGTGGGCATCTGAGACACGTCACGTGGTTTTGCCCAAGGTCATAGAGTAGCATGCCACAATAGGATAAACGTGCCATGGTTCTGGTACCGGTTTCTCACCGCCTGCTCAACCAGCTAGGGGCAGGGGTCAGGCAACCCAAGGTGGTGGTCAGACCATTATATGTCAAGGGCAACCAGTGAGAGGCCGTTCGAGAGGTGAAGGTCAGATTTGTAGGGTCCAGCCTCGTTGCTATGCATTACTAGCTTGACTTAAGGCAGAGTCATTTGATGCAGTAATCACATGCATTATTCCTATTTGCCATGGAGATGCATCAATTTTATTTGATCCGGGGTTCACTTATTCGTATGTGTCATACTATTGTGCTTCATATTTGGATGTCTCATGATTCCTTGAATGATCCTGTTTATGTGTATATGCCTATTGGGAATTAGTAAATATAACCCTGCTGGTGTCCAAAATACCCGTTGTGCGAAGAATCTGCTGACATCAGTCTAGAAAATCCTGAGAATCCACTGACTCTGCTCTACTGAACTATAGAGGCTTAACCTTCCCAAACCTCTCCAATCTCTTCTGATCCTCATTACTCATAGGCGGACCAGCCTCCACCCCGAGCAGTAGCGTGTGAACTTGTAGTAACCTTGTTGTCTAGAGCCTCTAAACTAGCTACTCTTTAATACGTGCGACAAGAGTTTGGGCCCCTCCCCCATCTTGTGAGGTGACTGGTACAACTGGAATTCAAACTGCCCGAGCCAGGCTCATGCATACAATCAAATTCTAGGTTAAGGCCTTCTGTAGGCCAGTAATAACAATGGGCACTGCTAGTGCCTGAGCTGGTCTCGCCGACTCAACAACATCTGGTACCTGCTCCTCAATTGGTGCAACTGGTGTCTCCATAGGTGCTGTTCTGGATGTAGTACGACCAACTCCTCGGCCTCTTCCGCAGCCTCGATCTTTCGCGGTCCTAATTAGTTGTATTGGTGTCGGTCTGCCTAATCCGGTCGCACATGTCCTCACCATCTATGAGATAATAGAAGAGTCAATTTTTGAACTTTTAAAATTAAAAATCCGCATAACAAGAATGCAAGAAAGTAAAGTTTCTCTAACAGTTTGCAACCTCTCGAAGATAAGTACAGATGTCTATGTACCGTTCTGTAAGAGTCTACTAAACTTGCTCGTGACTCATAATACCTATGATCCTAGGGTTATAATACCAACTTGTCACGACCCAAAATTCCAACCCGTCATGATTGCGCCTAATACACTTGCTAAGCAAGTTAGACGTAACAATAAAGAGTCAAAATAGCAAAATTTACAGAAATAAAATAAGTCTGAAACCTAAATATATATAACAAAATAAGTCTAATACATGATAAAATTCCACAAAACTGGTAATATGGAGTCATGAGCTCCAATACAGAATTACAAGTCTGAAATGGCCAAATACAATACTGTCAGAAATAAAGATAACTGTACATAAGAAACGAAATGCCAATACTACGATCAAGAATGTATTTCTACCTCATCTCTTTGTAGTCAACTTTGCTACAAGCCTTGGCTACTGTTGACTGGGTCCAATTCCAAGATCTGTACAATTAAGTGCAGAGTGTAGCATGAGTATAACCGAGTAAATATACTCGACAAGTATCATAACTAACCTCGGCGAGATAAATGAAGTAAGAATTACAAATGATACTTGTGATAACTTGTACAGTTTCATAAATCCAACAAGTACAAAACTGTAATGTGATCAAATAGATAGCATAGAAAGAACTATATCTGTTAATGCACAATTACTCAAGTACTTTGCTCAGTAAATAATACGGCATACAAGGATGATATGCAAATGAGTCACGTAAATAACCACGGAAATTGCAAGTAAAGATGAAATACAAAATCGAAAACAAACATTGACCATACTTTTCCCAACCTCTCCATATCTGTACCCAATCCACTGATCAGTTTTCCTTAATATCCGCTTGTACACCATTAAGAGAGAAACATGAGAGGGTGAACCTAGGTGGATAGATCCATATCCATAACAAGCATGTACAATTCAACGTGTTACTAGCCCGACATGGTCAGAATCTCAATATCATAATCTGTCCAACGTGGTCACAAGAATAACGGTAAAATCTGCCCATCGTAGTCATATAAATAATAAAACAATTTGCTCTATATGGTCATAGGCTCCCAGTCCAAGTTATATCACACAGAAGTAATAAACAATAATACATATATATGATGAATGAATAACAAACCTCATGCTCCTGGACTCGTATAAATGACATGCTAAAGTTTAGGCATCTGAAAAGTGTGCTATCATAGCTCAAATCAGCAATTTCATCACAGAAATAGAAATTATCAAGTTCATTCGGGGAATCGGACTCTATTTAACCTCATGGCTCAAATAGTTTACAACTAGTTTACAAATATGAGAAACATTATACTTAAAGCTTAACATTCAATTCTAGGTATATCAGAGCCTAAGCGCTACTCTGAATATGGATAAATACCTCGTGCTCGCACGTGGGACCAAACCCATATATATGTGCACCCATAGTACATAGCTATCACAAATAATTTAGGCAACTAGTGCCTCAACCAAGTGTAGGTAAGATACTTACCTCAAGCAAGCCAAATCACTCATCTAACAAGCCCTTCCCATGCGTATCAATCTCTGGACGGCTTGAATCTATCCGAAATAACTTAATACCATTAATAATAGACGTAGGAAATAATTCCAAATGATAAATCTAAAGTTTTTAACCAAATATGCAAAGCCAACCCGAAAGGTCAACCCCGCGCCCGCAGCTCTGAACTCGACAAAAGTAATAAATTTCAAACACTCATTCAATTACGAGTTAAACCATACTAATATCATCCAATTCCATCCAAAATTGACCCTCAAATCCTTAAATCCCACCTTAGATTCATAAAAAGTAGCTGTAATAATCAAAGGGTAATCGATAATAATATAAAAATTGATTAAACTTCACTTACCTCTTCAATTGTAGCAAAATCCCTCTCAAAAATTTCCCTTACCCGAGTTCCTAATCTCCCAAATGAGAAAACACTCAAACCCTCCAATATAAGAACCTACCAATGAACTCGCACATTGATCCAAATTCTCGCTTATGTGGGACTGCTTCTGCAGTTCAAATTACGCACCCGCACACTTCACTTAAGTTTCAACCAACTGCTTCTACGGTTTGACCAGTCGTTGTTGCGGGCCGACTACAGCTTCTGCGTGTCCTCACCTACGGAACAGTTCAGCATATGCGCTCTAACTCCAGCCTTTCTCCGCTTCTTCGTCCCCTTGTTCACATCTACGGGTTCGCAGACGCGGTTGAACCTTCACACCTGCGGCCTTCACCAGTCCCATCCAAACCCGGAGTTGCAATCACATGACCAAGTCTACGGCATCGCACCTGTGGCAAATCCCTCACTGGTGTGATTGCACCAGAACTACAAGGCTTTAGCAATAACACGAAGTCCAAAATGATTCGTTAACCATCAGAGACACCCTCAAGGCCCCATGGACACCATCCAAACATACCAACAAGTCCAAAAACATAATACTAACTTACTCAAAGCCTCATATCACATCAAACAATATCAAAACCATTAATCACACCTCAATTGAAGCCTAATGAAACTAATGAACTTCCAACTTCTAAAACTAATATCGAATCATATCAAACTCACGCTGAATGACCCCAAAAGTTTTACACAAGTCCCAAATGACACAATGGATCTATTCCAACTTCTGAAACCAAACCCGAATCCGATACCAACAAAGTCAATTTTCTGTCAAACCTCTCAACCTTCTAAACCCTCAACTTTCCAACTGTCATGCCCCAATTCGAGGGACATGACCGGCGCCTGACCGGGTAGCTCCAGTCAAGCGGACCTGTGTGCCTTTCCTAACCCACGCGTTACCCCTGTGTTGTTTATTACTCATAAGCCAAAGATCTTACCAATTATAACTGAATTCACATTGTACAAACATAACCATACGATTAGTTTACTAACAAGTGTACAATTTACAACGCTCGACATAATATATACATAAGGCTGAAATCCCATAGTTTACATGTCTACGAAGCCTTTAGGATACAAATGATGATACAATACTTGCCGGTAACAAGGCTCCGGCTATACCTTACACAAAATCAAAATAAAGTCTAACAGAAGTGGCATGAGCCACGCAGGACCCCGGGAAGGAAATGGGCTCACCAAAACGGGCAGTGGAAGATGAAGGATGCTACTGCCGATGAGCTGAAGTACCTGCTACTGATCCACCTACAATCATAACACGAATGTAGCGTTCCTGGCAAAAGGGACGCCAGTACACTGGAATTGTATTGGTATGTATGGACAAGCTTTGTCCCAAGTAAACTCAAGCCATCAAACAAGTAAATCACGATGATAAGACAACAAATAATTACACCAAGATATGATAAGCCAGCCAATCATGTTCCCACATTTACTTCGTTTCAAGTAGTTCTCATCCCAAAGCACAATTAAAGATCAACAAAGAAGGCAACAACTAAACAATCACGGAAAACACAATCAAGTCAAACAAAGGGGCAATCAGTGCCCCACAGGTTGCAAACTCTCCTGCTGTCTCCTTTCACAATTTCACATCAATGATTTCATATCAATTTCAATGGCAATTTCGATCGCTTTCCATCCTTATTACCTCGGCCACCCTTATTACCTCGACCACCCTTATCACCCCAACCCACACCTTATTACTTCGTGTTGCAGCACGCAACCCGATCCCACCGTACAGTTTCTATCACAACAATCACAAACAGCAAACAAGGCACTACACATGATCACAACAAGTGCAAATAAGCAATTTACAAATTGGTTCATGCTTACAATTACTTTTCAAACCAGTATCACAACCGAGTTATAATGTTTCCATATTCGAGAGTACCCATACCATTATGTTCAACAATTTATCACAATTCTTTACCAATCTCAACTTCCTTTTTATCTTTCGGTTCATATTCAATACCACACCACACATAGTTCAACATCAATTGAATACCCAACAACCAAAGCAAAGAATGTCACAACGATTCCTCCAAAATTATCACATACCAACGAATTGTACACATAAGGGCGATTTCACAAGAATCAAAGTTAGCCATACATACCTGGAGTCGAATTTACTTCTTTCAATCTCTTACTTAAGCTCACCTAAGTTGCCAACTTCCGTTTACGCAAACTCGTACTCCTACCCACTTCTTTTTACAAAAATTCAAGTTCAAATAACATGCATGAGTATCACATTCTATTTTCAAAAGCTATTGTATGCAATTCTTTCTTTACCTTCGAAAACTGAAAAATTAGAGGAAATGACTAGGGGTTTTACCTCTTAGAGATTTGGGGAAGATGACTTTCGCCCTAGGATTTTCCGGACCAACGATTGGAACAATCTTTGAAGATAGTTAGATTTCTCTCTCTATAACCCCTCTTTCCTCTCTCTAGTTTTGCTAAGAAAATATGAGAAAAATGAAGGTTGGAGGTGTTTTATTAAAGAAGGGGTCGGGTCTAAATTTTATAAAAATCTGGGCCGAGTCAATTCTGCGGTCGCATCTGCGATCGGAGAATCAACATGCGGTCCGCATAATGGACCGCAGAATTGCCACAAAAATTCTCTTGTTCTGTTACGATATGCGACCAGAATGCGGTCCGCATTCGTGTTCTTGTCGCAGAATGCACCGCAGTTTTGACACTAAAAAAATCTCAAGAAATTATGCGATAGATCTGCGGTCCGCATTTCCATTCTGCGATCGCATATTGGACCGCATTTTCAACATAATTTTTGGAAAATATTCTGTTAAACTTTGCGGTAGGAATGCGGTCCGCATACCAGATCTGCGATCACATTCCTGACCGCAAAATCGACCTTTTCTGGAAAAATTTATTCTTTCAATTTTTCAAACTTAAATCACTACCAAGGGTCCGAACCGCGGCGAGAGAATCCTACGCATTCCTAACACCTTATTCGGTCTATGACACCACGGCTACTAGGTTTCTAAGCACAAAAATTTTACGGGGCCTTACACCAACTTTCGCCAAAAAGCATCAAATCAACCTACGAACCTCCAAATCAACATCCTGATATACATTGTAGTCTAAAAATAGCATACGAAGCAATCAAAATCATCAAAATTCTCTTCCAGAGTTATTCTTCGTACAATCTCTTATTTTTTGATCTTTTTGGAAACCTTCAGAATAATTTGTTGGTTGTGAAAACCAAAGGGAATGATGACCTTGGGTTGTGCCCAGTCTGAAACCAAGTGGATTTATTTTTTATCCTATAATCCCCACTATTATACATATTACGATATGACATAGCTCTAGATTTTTTTCCATCTCATTTTTTTAACGAATACATCTCATATATTCATCATCTAAAGATATATTTTTGTACAAATGTCAAACTCCGATCAACTCTTTCAACTTAAGCCTCTAACCTTGAGACTAAGTGGCCCAATCACTTCGAAACCTTCCTAAAACATAACTAACCACCCGGAAAGTTACAAAATCACAAATGAACATAAATGAGAAATAAATAGAGGAACATGGCTACAATACATAGAACGATCGGCCAGATCATTAGACAATTGCATATGGAGAAATATTTCTATTTATATTTTATGAACAAAAACATAGGTCTTAGTTCCTTGAACATTCTTAGACTCAGCTAAAATTCACATTATTAGCTGGCCTATTGTACTATAAGCAATCTTTCCCACCTTTTTATATAACTAGTCTTTATAAATGTGCATTGCCATATCATATGTGAAATTTTTATGCAGGACAAACTTATCACTCATATCACAAGATTCTCAACAATTGAAGGCTTTTCTAATAAGAAATTTCGGAACCATTGATCCGATAATAAGAAACTTATAAAAACGCATATTAAGGGGGCCAACTAGGATGGAAGAGATATTGAAGAAGCGTACTCACTTCACTAGAATATATTTCTCCTTTCAACATTAATGAATAGATACATATGGTAGGCGTATAAAATTTACAGAATTAAATTCATAAAGTAGTTTGGATTATATTTTAAATTTAATATATATTGGTCCAAATAAGTATTATGGGCTAACATAATTGAATTAATTATAGAGAAAACTACCCTCTATAGCCCCTCAAAATTTTAATAGCCCACGTTTTATCCTACTTACAAAAAATGGCTTTTCGCCCAAAAGTATTTCATTTAGTAGCCGAAAGGAATGAGTATGGCAACATATGTGCCTGTAGCTCAGTGGATAGGCGCCTGCTTCCTAAGTTGAAGGTCATAGGTTCGACCCTTGCTTGGCACGTATATAAATATTTATTTTGCAATGTGTAAATATTGAATCCTAAGTTTGACAGTGTACCCTCGGTGTATATTGAGCCTACATCTTGTGTATCGAAGTGTATATATTTTGTATCTTAAAGGTATAATCTGCCTCAACAATGTATCAAAATTGTATATAATGACTAATATATGAACATAGTGTATATAAATTATATACAATTTTGTATGTGTAATGTGTGTACATTGTGTATTTGGAGTGTATTATGTATTTTTGTATAGTGACTTGTCTTTTTTGTATATATTTTGTATAGTTATATCTTTTTGGTCTATATTTTGTACAGTTACATATATTTTGTATATTTTTTGTATAGTAACAATCTATTTTGTATATTTATGTATAGTGACTATCTATTTTGTATAGTAACAGTCTATTTTATATATTTTTGTCTATTTTGTATATATTTTGTATAGTCACATCTATTTTGTATATTTTTTTATATTGACAGTCTATTTTATATATTTTTTGTATAATGACATTCTATTTGTATATATTTTGTATAGTAACAGTTTATTTTGTATATTTTTTGTATAGTGACAGTCTACTGTATATAAATTTTACAAAATTTTGTATATTTTACTAATAGTGACAACCTATTTTCTATGTACCTTCGACTACCTTCCTGCCTTGTACGATTGTACCCTATCACTTACCAAGACATAACTGGAAATTCAAATGTCCAATTGCATATCTGATTTAAAAAGTTATAACCAACATTGTATTCTTATTTTCATAAGTTTTCTTTTCTTTCTAATTTGATGATATCATATAAGCCAAAAAAGATTATAGCTTGTCAAGAAAATAATTTAAACAGTTGTATGTCCCTTTCAATATTTGCCAACTGGCAACATTGATGATTAGTGTAATTCTCCTTAATTCATACTTTCAATATTTTATATGGGAGTATTATAAAAGCCAAATTTCTTGCAAATGAAAAATAATGTAATTCTTTGGGCTATTAGTTTTGGCCGACAAAGAGCATCTTTAGAAATTTGTCGAAAAGTGATCATGCAAGGAAGAAAAAATTACTGAAGTAATACTACCACATTGGGAAACAGAAGATATATAGCCCAAAAAAAAAATCCAAACAAAACTAAATGTGGAAAGTGCAAAAGCTGTTAGTGTTACCTTCAACCAATCATGTGTTTGTGAGCTCGGTGGCTAGCCACTAGAATAACTTTTTGGCTATACAATGTATGATGTAACTTTGGGCTAACGGATGTTATAAATTTAGCCCGAACGGCTATAAATGAATTTTGCTCTTAATTATATAAATTTAATATATATGGGTTAAATAAATATGTCTTAATCCATTGAACTAACCCATTTAACTGGGTTAAAGACGATGAGCCCACTTCATTAAGCCCATTATATCATTTTCCTAAAGGCTCAGTTTGGTGCCACGTATCAAATGACATGGCATGCCAAGTCAAACTAAAGAGCCAATAGGATCAGCCACATGTCAAAATGACAAGACATGCCAGGTCAAATTAAATGACCAATAAAACTGCGCCACATGTGCAAGTGACATATTCTAGCTAATCAAATGTGTCATTGTCACTTTTCAATCTGATTGGTCGGAAAGTGTTTGTTCTCATCACAATTCTTCCATTCCACAACTATGAATATGGGTTTTCATAACTCAGAAAAGATACCAGAAGTTATAACAAGAAGCAAGAGAGAGCTCGTGGATCAAAAACCTCAAATTTCTCTATAAGTTTCAAGCTTCAAGCAATCAAGTTCAAGTTCAAGAAATCAAGTCAAGCTCAAGAACGATGAACAAATCAAGATTCAAGGAGCACGAGTTCAAATCAAAGTTCGTGCTAGTTGAATTCAAGATCACTGTTCGTGGCAACAAATATAGATTCAAGATCAAGCTCAAAGGCTATTTAATTTATTTACCATCGCAAAGAAGAATTAGATGAATTATAGAGATTGTAACACTCAAATATTTAAAATAAAATCCTACAATTTTATTGCAATATTTTTCGATCTTAATTTTATTTTCTCGACACAAATTTATTGTCTACACATATTCCACTCGTTTAAATGAATAGTTCATTTTTCTAACAAACCACCAAGTGACAGGCTATAGGAAGCAAAAAAAGAAAAAACGAAGTTCAATCTGAAATCTAGGACCTTGTTTTTTCTTTTACAAATTAGGTCCAAATTTAAAGTAAAATTATTTTTGGTTTAGTTTTTAATATAATTACCTTTTATATACCTAATTACTACTATTTATATATTATTTGGGGGCTTAAATGATATTAATTAGTCTCCTAATTTAACTCTATCGTACATTCCCACTCCCCCAAGTTTCTCTCTCGAAATCTCACCCCCTCACGCATGTATCAAACCACACCCACGATTTCCTCTTCAATCACCCATTATTATCTCTTCTAAAACCAATGAAAATTTGTAACCCCTCCATCATTGACAACCATTAAAAAGTTTTGAAGCTTTGAATTCGAATTTGGATTTTCAAAAGACATTGTTTGTTTGGATTGGATGTTGCTGCAAAGAATTGAGAATTCTCTCTACGTCTCTCTCTATCTCTCAATCCCTAAAGCAAAGAAAAATAGAGCAATAATTTCATCATTGACAACCATTAAAAAGCTTTGAATTCGGATTTGAGTTTTTAAAAATTATTATTTATTTGGATTAGGTGTTATTGCAAATAGTTGGAAATATAATTTAGAGTTTATGTCTCAATTTTGAGGGATTTTGGTGAAGATTAGACTTGATTTTGGTTGAATTTCAGATTGGAACTCGAATAACAACAACAACAACAACAACAACAACAACAACAATAATAATAATAATAATAATAATAATAATAATAATAATAATAATAATAATAATAATAATAATAATAATAATAATAATAATGCAGAAAAATTATAGAAAAATTATCTTCTGTTATTTATTTATTTTTCTTTTATTTATTTAACTATTGTATGAAAGTTGAACAACATTATATAAAAGTATATTTAATTGGTATTATATTGTAATTGTATATAACTGAGTAGAAATAATGTACGAAAATTGTAGATAAGTTTTATAATATATAATTAGTTGTATGAAATTTATTTTTATTATGTATAAATCGGATACATAATATACAAAAGACATATTGTATAAATTTTGTATTTAAGTTGTATGTTATTGTTGATGTATTTAAATAGGTAAAAATAATATATAAAATTTGTAGATAAATTTTACTATATATAATTAGTTGTATGAATTTATAAATTAAAGTTGTAGGGAAAGTCACTCCCTAAGAATCCCACTTTGGGCAGAGGCATTTTTCCTTTCAGGTGCATTTTTCCTTTTGCTGAATTGGTTCTCAAGGCTAAAATATTAGGATAAATGTATTAATGCCGATGAGGAATACTTTGAAGGCCTGTTAGAAAAACGACTAATGTTTATGGTGTTCACCTTCCTGATAAAAGTTCTAGTTTTTATTTATAAGGAACCAGCTAATATTTCAACTAATAATGAATTAAGAACTTTTTAAGGTGGAATGTATATATATATTGTAAACAAAACTTGTGTAGGTAGGGTAATTTACTAAACATAAACATTTAGGATAATATAGTTTAATATATGATGGCTTAGAAATATTAAAATCCCTTCTTATTTTTCACAACTCCTAGACGAATGTTGATAACTTACGGTAGAGTACCTTGGAAAATATAATTAGTTAAGCAATATCCATGAAACTCTTTTTCTTTAGTTAGTATTTAATTATGATGTCATAAATTGTAACATTGAATTAGTCGTGAAAAATGACTAATTATTGGCAACTGCAAATCTTTCAAGTTTTGTATTATAAATATAAGAGGAACATCAGAAATTTTAAGGAAAGAGACTCTTTCACAAACATAATGAAATTGAAGTAGCAATGAAAGGGAACAACATATATTATTTCTACAAAATAATAAAATTTTTGTATCTGTATAGTCATTATAGTAAATCAAACAGTCTCAATAAATCAAACAGACTCAGTATGCATTGTAGTCGTTTCAATTTCTAGACTTTTATTCTTTTGCTTCTTTGTTTGTCTGAACTCTCCGTAGAAATATGAGACGAAACCCCAAAGAGAAAGAAAAAGAGCAAGGCCCTTTTCACCTGAAAAATTTTCCCTATAAAAAACTACGGCTAATACCTCAGTAACCGGAAGTAAAACTGCGATCATAACCCCGGACATCAAAGAGGAAGAGCAGTAAATAACTCCAATAACACCCACAAAGAAGCATTGCCAAATAATAGCAGTCCATACTATCACTGTATAATATCTAGCTTCTCCGAGATTAAATTGTTTTGCCTCCCTTGATATTGCCTGCAAATTTGATCAATATATTAATCATTGCTCTTTAAAGGGAAAAATTGTTTCTCTCTCTAAGACTTTTCAAACTTGTAATTCAGGCTAAAAGAAAAAAGTTAAAGTATAATACTTTCAAATGCATAAATATGTCTTTTATTTGAAATGGATCAATACAAAAAGAGTTTTGAATTATTTACCAGTTACACTATAATGTTCTTTTCATGAGGTTATCAAACTAATGTATCGTAAAATTCAACGATAATTATCTTGTAAAATGATTTGAGAGTATAAACGTTTTAAAATTAATATAATGTTGAATAGAAGTTAAACCCAAAAAAGAATGGTATAACAAAAACGTAATGGAGAGTAAGATGCATGTGTAGCAATGAGTTATAGGGGAAGAACAAAGTACCTGAAAATCGTTATTGACGATCATTCCTACGGTGCAAAAAATAGTAGCAGCAAGACACATGACCATCTGAATCTCTAATACCAACGTAGCAGTAATAGCTTGTTTTGCCTTCAAGTAAATCAACTCAATACAAGGCAAAATGACTCCATACAGAGCTGCCGCCAGAAGTGTCATCATAAAACCAAGAATATAGGCTTTACTTGTCACACCTTCTGGTCGATCACCATTAGATCGAATACCCAATAAAACAGCACCAACTGTCAATAAAATCACTGCATTGATGGAGTAGGGTGTGAACTTCAACTTTACTATAAAGAAAGCACCAACTCCTGTGAAGGCAAGTTGAGCAGCAAGAAGAAGTGAAGAGGTTGACACAGGGAGTTTTGACCCACCCCACGAATAAAGAAAATCATCAAGGCCAGTTACAACGCCAATGACGAACGATGCAATGAAAATTCGGGGTGTTATAAAGTAAAACTTGGTATTAGAACCTTCGATTTTTCGACGATAAAAGTATAGGATGGCAAGAGGTATAAGAGTGAGTGGCCATCCAGCAGTTTGTAACCAACTGCTGAACCATACTCTTGAACCTCCTTCGACATAATATAGACGCATCATTAAAGGGCCACCACATATACCAACAGCGAGTATAAGACAACTAATCAAAAGGAGGATTCTCCTCATGTTGGTGCTTAATCCTTTATGTTCCATATTAATTTTCAAGAGATTTGGATGCTAAGTTGGAGTATCTTGCTGCTCAGACTGAATGGTTTTCTTTTTCAAATGTTGGATATTTGGACTTGTTGCAGTGATGAGACTTGTAGCCCTCTCTATTTATAATTGAGAAAAAGCTTGGTATATTCCCACGATTTGTTTCACAACATAGAGTGGGCCCACTATAATGACCTCTTGGAGTTGCTTGGCGAGCTCAAACAATTAAAAGAACATATAAGAGCAAAGACTAAAGAAGCAACTTTATTATTTTATTGCAGCCTTGATTTTTTTAAATTACTAATACGCCAACGATGGACGGTGGCTACTGGTGGGCATACTATTTTGCATTTCCACGTGTGAAGAGAAAAATATGGATTAAACTTAACAGGGAGGGACAAAAGTGGTTTATATTTAAGAATTGAATAATTATTAGTAGCAATCCATATGCCAATTTTGTTCAATTAAATAATTATCTGTAGTCAACTTTGGTCTTCTGTCTTTCCCACTCCCCCCACCAGCTCCAACTAACATAGAGTTGGAGGGACGCGTCACAATGGTTAAACAAAACAATGTGAAACTCATGGGTTTATATCTATCGGAGTATCATCTCATCAAGTAGAGATGTTAATTGAATTAAAAAAATCAAAAGTTTAGTTACCGCGATGACAAAAATGTACAAGTTTAAATAGCCATTATGCCGTTTTGCCTTAAGAAATTACTCCCTTCGACTCATATTAATAGTCACGGTTACTAAAAAATAATTCTCAAATTATTTGTCTTATTTTAGAAGTTCAAGACAATTTTTTTTCTGTCACCGGAAAGAATGGTGTTTCTGAAATTCTGTCAACTACTATACCGTCAATGACCATAACAAAATGAAAGAGAATGAGATAACAAAAAAATGATAATAATAAGAAACAAGAAAAAATGATAAGAAATGAAGAAAGAATAAAAAAAAAGTACTAAAAATATATGTGGAGGCGCGTGTAGCTCACTGCTTGCCAAAAGTTTAGTTGTCAGTGCAAATAATTATATTTAAAATAAGTTTAAAGGGTAATAGGATCACCGCAAAAAAATATATGTAATTGAAAATCTAGGTATAGTTCGGGAGTGTACTTATGCATTTTCCCAATCATCTAAGAAGCCAACCCACTATGAGCCTTTACAGAACGAGTACATGAAACTTCGGGACATTCCCATTGGGATAATGTGAAAGTCTAAAGTTAATAAAAGCTTAAGAGATCTGCTAGCGCTAGATTCAAATGAGCTTAGTGCCTCAAATAATACCAAGCAAGTCCGGTTGACCACCCATACGCAGAGAAATTAGACTTCTTCGGGCTAAACAATAATAATATCATGCAATAATATAATATAACATAAATAATTTATTAAATTAATATAGAAACTAAATTTGAAAGCTAAACTCAAACATAAAATTTGAGTTAAGTTCTATGACTAAGTATAGTTGAGTTTAATTATTTTGCAAAAACACGAGTGACAAACAATAAAATGGCACATGCGAGTGTGTGGATAACTGACGCACCCTCTAGCCCTTGTTGCTTTTATACTCTGGGAGATTCGTTACATTTTCTAAACATATAAATCTAAATAAATAATTGTCACGACCCCAAATCCGGTCGTGATGGCGCCCAGCACATTGCTAAGCCAGCCTGACCAATCCATATCAACCACGGAGCTAGAAGCTCTCTTTAACCCATTTAAGCAAATTAATTCACGAAATAACAACAATACATGTAACGAAAACGGGGAACCATGTCCCATAATACATCAACTCCCATAGACCAAGGGTCAAGAGTCATGAGCCTCTACTGAATATGAGTGTATAAAGGTTTACAAGATACCAAGTGCGGAAAGAAAAGTCAATACAAAATCAAGACAGTAAGAAGGAATATCGGGTCCTGCGGACTCTGCAGCTACCTCGTATATCCCACATATGTCGCCTCGCACAGCTACTGGATCACTGCTGAGAGGTACCTGGATCTGCACACACAAGGTGCGGGGAGTAAAATGAGTACTGCCAGACTCAGTGGTAATAAACAAGGGTAAGACAGCGCAGATAAGAAATCCGCAATAAAGCACTATGTAAAGCTATAATCGGCTACCCTGTCACAGAATTAATATTCACTGTACCTGTACCAACAAATACCAATAAATAGCATAACAGCTAGCAGATGTAGCTAAATGCAATGCAATGCATAATATGACCGCTACGTCGCGTAGCCCGACTCCAATTTTTGGGTACCCGTGCTCACTGTGGGGGTTCAGACTCCGGAGGGGCTCCTACAGCCCAAGCACATCTCATAGAGATATTCCTGCGGCGTGCAGTCCGATCCAACATATATCTCGCTGCGGCGTGCAGCCCGATCCACTACTAGTCAGCTAATATGCAGATACAGCCTCGCAGGCTCAAAAGTAGTTTTTGAAAACTCTTTTTATCATTTTTCAGTTGGAAAACAGTAATATCAAGTTCCAGAGATTGGAATTAGCATAATAACAGAAATGGCTGCGGACTAGTAGTAAACTAGCATGTCTATATGATAAGACAATGATAATGATCCTCGCGGGATCCAATAAGTGGCCATTATCACAATATATATATATGCAACCATCCGAGAAGGAGGTTCGACGGCTCGAGAATAGCCAATAATACAATATCAACAGGTCGGACTAATATATAGTCTCCGGTTCATGATCGACCCCGCACTCTCAAGAGTGTGCGTGTCTCGCCGCTATACAACGTCACAAAGTGGTATACCGGGGTTTCGAACCCGCTGGTTATCACCCACATCTATTACTCACCTCAATATAGCGCGACGACTATTCCGCAATGCCCTTGCCACGAGAATCAAGCTCCGCACGCGTAGAATCTGATCAAATACAGTAGAAATACAACAAATTAGGCCAATGGGACTACACCCAATCAATACAACTCGATTTACATCAAAATTCCCAAAGTTGTCAAAACCCGACTTTCGGTACGCTTATCGAAAAATCACGAAAGTCACATATTCGGAACCCTCATCTCAATACGAGTCTAAGCATATCAATTTTACCAAATTCGGACTCCATTTGCCCATTCAAAACCTTGATTTTCTAAAGTTCAAGCCTAGGGCTAAATCCTTCATAAATTACCCCAAATTCCTCCATTTTCATGATATAATTGCATAATATTACCAATACTAATCATAGTTTAAGTCCATAGTTGATTACCTGATGATTTCCCTTGAATTTCTCTTCAAAATCGCCCAAATCGCCTCTAAAGCCGAGACCCAAATGTGTGAAATGTTCTGAAATTTTTCTAACTTCGGATACACTTAACTCACAGCGATTTTCGCTTCTGCGGATAAAATTCCGCCCCTGCGGAACCGCTTCTGCGACCAAAGGGTCGCTTCGGCGATTCCAGGCCTAGCCGGCCAATTCCGCTTCTGCGAGAAAAGGACCGCTTGTGCGCGTCCGCTTTCGCGATTGATCCTCCGCTTCTGCGAAAACTCCCGCTTCTGCGCACCAGAGTCCGCTCCTGCGGACTCGCCCAGGCGGTCAATAATCCGCTTCTGCGGACCTTCCCATTT
Source organism: Nicotiana noctiflora (assembly GCA_032618575.1). Taxonomy (NCBI): domain Eukaryota; kingdom Viridiplantae; phylum Streptophyta; class Magnoliopsida; order Solanales; family Solanaceae; genus Nicotiana; species Nicotiana noctiflora. Next base: position 85,037 of record JASVEL010001158.1, read on the forward strand.
TCCATCTAGTCCGCTTCTACGATCACTGGCTCGCACCAGCGATGCCGCTTCAGCGGAAAGGAGTCCGCTTCTGCGGTGCCAAGCGCTCCTGCGCTCCTCAGTCCGCTCCTGCGGACTCGCCTCCGCGCCCAGCTTTCCGCAGGGGCGAAAATGACAGAACCAGAACTCTTCAACCTGCAATTTCCATGATTTTCTTCCGTTTAACCATCCGAAAACACCCCGAGGCCCCCGGGACCCCATTCAAACACACCAACACCTTCTAATACCTTATTCAAACTTGCTCAAATCCTAAAAACACGTCTAACAACATCAAAACCCATAATTCGTATCGAATTCAAGCCTAAATTCCTTAAAACATTCCGATTTACACAATCAATCAAAAACCCGACCAAACGACGTCCGAATGACCTGAAATTTTGCAGGCACATCCAAAATCACCTAACGGAGCTACTGCAACTGTCGTAATTCCATTCCGACTCCCGGATCAAAATCTCACCTACCGTTCGGATTTCGCCAAAATTCAACCTTAGCCAATTCAAGCCTATTTCTACACCGGACCTCCAAATTCAATTCCGATCGCTCCCTAAGTCACAAATCACCTCCCGGAACTAACCGAATCATCAGAATCCGATTCAGAGCCCTCTAACCAAATAGTCAACTCCGGGTTGACTTTCCTTATTCAAGTTTCCTTCAAAAAGGCTATATGCCTCATTTCCAATCCAACTCACTCCTAACTCACTCGATAGGCTTTAACACTGATATAAAATCATAAAACATGTATTTACAACATAACGGGGTGGTAATTCTCATGACGACGGGCCGGGTCGTCACATTCTCCCCCTCTTAAGCAAACGCTCGTCCTCGAGCGGGTCAAGAAACATACCTGAAGTCTCAAACAAGTGAGGATATCTGCTCCGCATCTCCCGCTCGATCTCCCAAGTGGCCTCCTCCACGGGTCGACCTCTCCACTGAACCTTAACCGATGCAATCTCCTTAGACCTCAATTTTCTCACCTGACGTCCCAAAATGGCAATAGGCTCCACATCATAGGATAGATCACCATCAAGCTGAATGGTGCTGAAATCTAATACATGAGACGGATCTCCAATGTACTTTCGGAGCATAGACACATGGAATACTGGATGAACGCTGGATAAGCTGGGTGGCAAGGCTAACTCATATGCCACCTCCCCAACTCTCCTGAGTATCTCAAAAGGACCAATGTACACGGGACTCAACTTCCCTTTCTTCCCGAACCTCATGACACCCTTCATGGGTGAAACCTTCAGCAATACTCTATCACCAACCATGAAAGACAACTCCCGAACTCTACGGTCCGCATAACTCTTCTGACGAGACTGTGCTGTATGAAGCCTCTCCTGGATCAACTTTGCTCTATCCAGAGCATCCTGGACTAACTCAGTCCCTATCAATCTAACCTCACCAGGCTCAAACCATCCCACGGGGGATCTACACCGCCTGCCATACAATGCCTCATACGGGGCCATCTGAATACTCGACTGATAACTGTTGTTGTAGGCAAACTCGGCAAGTGGTAGGAACTCATCCCACGAACCACCAAAATCAATCACACAAGCTCGCAACATATCCTCCAAGATCTGAATAGTGCGCTCAGACTGTCCGTCTGTCTGGGGGTGAAATGCTGTACTCAACTCAACCCGTGTACCCATCTCTCGCTGAAATGCTCTCCAAAACTGAGAAGTGAACTGAGTACCCCTGTCGGATATGATAGACACTGGAACTCCATGCAACCGAACAATCTCTCGAATAAAGATCGGTGCCAACCGCTCCGATGAGTAGGTAGTACTAACTGGAATGAAGTGAGCTGACTTGGTCAGTCTATCCACAATCACCCATACAGAATCAAACTTCCTCGCCGTCCGAGGGAGTCCGGTAACAAAGTCCATAGTGATCCTCTCCCATTTCCACTCAGGAATAACAATGCGCTGAAATACACCACCGGGCCTCTGATGCTCGTACTTAACCTGCTGACAGTTGAGGCACCGTGCTACATGTCCGACAATGTCTATTTTCATCTTTCTCCACCAATAGTGCTGTTTCAAATCTTGATACATCTTAGCGGCTCCTGGATGGATAGAATACCGCGAGCTATGGGCCTCCTCCAGAATCAACTCACGAAGGCCATCAACATTGGGCACACATATCCGGCCCTGCATCCTCAATACACCGTCACTATCAATGGTGACATCTCTAGCATCATCATGCTGAACTCTGTCCCTCAGGACAGCCAAATGTGGATCATCATACTGGCGCTCACGAATACGATCATATAGAGATGACCGAGATACAACACAAGCCAATACTCTGCTGGGCTCCGAAATATCTAACCTCACTAGCCGATTGGCTAGCACCTGAACATCATAAGAAAATGGCCTCTCCTCGGCTAGAATATATGCCAAGCTCCCCATACTGACCGCCTTCCGGCTCAAAGCATCGGCCACCACATTGGCCTTCCCCGGATGATATAGAATATTGATGTCATAATCCTTAAGCAAATCAAGCCATCTCCGCTGTCTCAAATTAAGGTCTTTCTGTTTGAACAAGTGCTGGAGACTACGATGGTCGGTATACACCTTACAAGACACACCGTACAAATAGTGCCTCCAAATCTTCAGGGCATGAACAATGGTGGCTAGCTCCAAGTCATGAACAGGATAGTTCTTCTCATGCGGCTTCAACTGCCGAGAAGCATAAGCAATTACCTTTCCTTCCTGCATCAACACACAACCTATCCCCACTCTCGAGGCATCACAATAAACGGTATATGAACCTGAAGCTGATGGCAATACCAACACTGGAGCTGTAGTCAAAGCTGTCTTGAGCTTCTGAAAGCTCTCCTCGCACTCATCCGACCACACGAATGGTGCACCCTTCCGGGTCAATTTAGTCAATGAAGAAGCAATGGATGAAAATCCCTGAACAAACCGGCGATAATATCCCGCCAAACCAAGAAAACTCCCGATCTCTGTAGCTGAGGACGGTCTAGGCCAACTCTGCACCGCCTCTATCTTTTTCTGATCAACCTGAATACCATCACGAGACACCACATGTCCCAGAAATGCTACGGACTCGAGCCAAAACTCGCACTTGGAGAATTTAGCATATAGCTTCTCCTCCCTCAATCTCTGCAACACAATACTCAAATGCTGAGCATGCTCCTCCCGACTACGGGAGTAGACTAGAATGTCATCAATGAACACAATCACAAATGAATCCAAATAAGGCCTGAACACACTGTTCATCAGATGCATAAATGCTGCTGGGGCGTTGGTCAGCCCAAAAGACATCACAAGAAACTCATAATGACCATATCGGGTCCTGAATGCAATTTTCATAATATCCGAGTCCCTGATCTTCAGCTGATGATAGCCTGAACGAAGATCGATCTTAGAAAACACCCTCGCACCTTGTAACTGATCAAACAAATCATCTATGCGCGGTAGAGGGTACTTGTTCTTCACTGTCACTTTGTTCAATGCCTATAATCAATACACATTCGCATGGAGCCATCTTTCTTTTTAACAAATAATACCGGCGCACCCCACGGAGACACACTAGGACGGATGAAACCCTTATCCAGAAGTTCTTGAAGCTGCTCTTTTAGTTCTTTCAACTCGGCTGGTGCCATTCGATAAGGAGGAATGGATATGGGCTGAGTGCCCGGCACCAAGTCAATGCCAAAATCAATATCCCTATCCGGCGGCATGCCCGGCAGGTCTGAGGGGAATACATCTGGGAAATCCCTCGCAACAGGTACAGAATCAATGCTAGGAGACTCAGCTTCCACATCTCTCACAAAAGCTAAGTACGATAAACACCCTTTTTCAACCATCTTCTGAGCCTTTAAGAACGAAATAACACGGCTAGGGACGAAATCGGTCGAACCCCGCCACTCAATCCGAGAAATACCAGGAATGGCCAACGTAACTGTCTTAGCATGACAGTCCAATATAGCATGATACGGAGACAACCAGTCCATACCCAATATAACATCAAAGTCCACCATACCCAACAATAACAAATCTGCCTGGGTCTCCAGACCCCCAATAGATATAACACAGGATCTATAGACATGATCCACAACAATCGTATCACCCACGAGGGTGGATACATGAACAGGTAAATCAAGACTACCACGAGTCGCACCCAAATGATGTGCAAAATAAGAGGACACGTACGAATATGTGGACCCGGGATCAAATAAGGCAGAGGCATCTCTGTGATAGACGAAATGATACCTGTAATCACTACATCAGACGCAACTGCACCATGCCTGTCAGGGAGTGCATAGAATCGTGCCTGGCCCCCACTGGATCGCTCCTCACCTCTGGGGCGACTATGAGAAGACTGACCTCCACCTCTACTAGACTGAGATGGTGCTGAAGAGGAGGGCTGATCCCTCTGCTGAGTCCCGCCCCTACGTAGTCGAGGGCAATGTCTCCTCATGTGGCCAAACTCACCACACTCATAACATGCACCTGGTGTTGGAGAAGTAGGTGCTGCACTCTGGGCTGGGAGGGCAATAAGTGATGACTGACCCTGCTGAAACCCCTGTCGACCACGACCATAAGAACCTCCGCTCTGCTCTGGGTGGGCGGCCTGAATGAGAAGGTCTAGATGAGCGACCTCGGCTCTGCCGGGAATGCCCTCTAGATGGAGCACCGCTGAAACTGCCAGAACCGCGAGGCCTCTTGGCCTCCCGCTCCTCTCTCTCTCGGCGACGATCCGCCTCAATGGAGCGTGCCATATCAGCTACCTGCTCAAACGATGATGACAGAACTCGCTCGCTGGTCATAAGAATACGGATAGAGTAGTTGAGGCCATCAATGAACCTCCCGATCCTCTCCCTATCAGTGGGGATCATCCATGTGGCATGCCTAGCCAACTGAGTGAATCTAAGCTCATACTGGGTCACAGACATGTCGCCCCGAATCAACCACTCGAACTGGCGACGTAGCTCCCTCGCGACGAGACCGAGGTATATATTTCTCTAGAAAGAGAGTAGAGAAGCTGCTGCCACGTGAGATGTGCTGCTCTAGCGAGCCTACGCCTCTCAAACTCCTCCCACCGATCATATGCGGGACCAATGAACCGAAATGTAGTAAATGAAACTCCGCCGGACTCGAGAATACCGGCCGTACGCAGCATCTTCTGACACTTATCCAAGAAACCCCGGGCATCCTCGCCCTCAACGCCACCGAAATGGGGTGGCTGAAGTCTACCAAATCTCTCGAGACGACACTTGCTCGTCATCGGGCATAACCCGAACCATATGCTCTGGAGGCTGGAGCTGGTGCAGTCGGAGGAATAACCGGTGCAACCACCGAGCGGGGACCGCCTCGGTGTCTGAAGTCCCCGAACAACCGGGTCAGGTGTGCGAGCTGTAGGGGTCTGCCGACCACCCCCGGACTGAGATGTCGCTACGGTGGCGGTAGCCGAAACTACCCGAGCCAGACCGGAACACACCGATAATATTTGAGCAAGAGTCTCTCGAAGACCGGGAATATCGATAGATATAGTTTGGCCCCGAACTGGGACTGCTGGGGCATCAACCATCGGGGGCTGCTCCTCTGAACCGGTACAACAGGCGGGTCGGCTGGCACCGCCTCAGCCGCCCTACCTCTACCTCTAGCACGACCGCGCCCGCGGCCTCTAACAGGTGGCAATGGAGGTCGTCCACCTCGTCCCGATGCTCGCGTTCTCGCCATCTGCGAGAGAATAGAATATAGAAGTTCAGTTCTCAGGACAACAAGATCGCACGACCGAGTTCAAGAAAAGTGAAGTTTTCCTAAAGGTTCGCAGCCTCCCGAGGATAAGTACAGGCGTCCCCGTACCGATCCACAAGACTCTACTAACCGGCTCAAGACTCATGAGGCCTAGTAAACCTAGGCTTTGATACCAACTTGTCACGACCCCAAATCCGGTCGTGATGGCGCCCAACACATTGCTAAGCCAGCCTGACCAATCCATATCAACCACGGAGCTAGAAGCTCTCTTTAACCCATTTAAGCAAATTAATTCACGAAATAACAACAATACATGTAACGAAAACGGGGAACCATGTCCCATAATACATCAACTCCCATAGACCAAGGGTCAAGAGTCATGAGCCTCTACTGAACATGAGTGTATAAAGGTTTACAAGATACCAAGTGCGGAAAGAAAAGTCAATACAAAATCAAGACGGTAAGAAGGAATATCGGGTCCTGCGGACTCTGCAGCTACCTCGTATATCCCACAAACGTAGCCTCGCACAGCTACTGGATCACTGCTGAGAGGTACCTGGATCTGCACACAAGGTGCAGGGAGTAAAATGAGTACTGCCAGACTCAGTGGTAATAAACAAGGGTAAGACAGCGAGATAAGAAATCCGCAATAAAGCACTATGTAAAGCTGTAGTCAGCTACCCTGTCACAGAATTAATATTCACTGTACCTGTACCAACAAATACTAATAAATAGCATAACAACTAGCAGATGTAGCTAAATGCAATGCAATGCATAATATGACCGCTACGGCGCGTAGCCCGACTCCAATTTTGGGTACCCGTGCTCACTGTGGGGGTTCAGACTCCAGAGGGGCTCCTACAGCCCAAGCACATCTCATAGAGATATTCTCGCGGCGTGCAGTCCGATCCAACATATATCCTGCTGCGGCGTGCAGCCCGATCCACTACTAGTCAGCTAATATGCAGATACAGCCTCGCAGGCTCAAAAGTAGTTTTTGAAAACTCTTTTATCATTTTTCAGTTGGAAAACAGTAATATCAAGTTCCAGAGATTGGAATTAGCATAATAACAAAAATAGCTGCGGACTAGTAGTAAACTAGCATGTCTATATGATAAGATAATGATAACGATCCTCGCGGGATCCAATAACTGGCTCACAGCCCACAATATACTCAACCGTCCAAGAAGGAGGTTCAACGGCTCGAGAATAGCCAATAATACAGTATCAACAGGTCGGACTAATATATAGTCTCCAGTTCATGATCGACCCCGCACTCTCAAGAGTGTGCGTGTCTCGCCGCTATACGGCGTCACAAAGTGGTATACCGGGGTTTCGAACCCGCTGGTCATCACCCACATCTATTACTCACCTCAATACGGCGCGACGACTATTCCGCAATGCCCTTGCCACGAGAATCAAGCTCCGCACGCGTAGAATCTGATCCAATACAGTAGAAATACAACAAATTAGGCCAATGGGACGACACCCAATCAATACAACTCGATTTACATCAAAATTCCCAAAGTTGTCAAAACCCGACTTTCGGTACGCTTATCAAAAAATCACGAAAGTCACATATTCGGAACCCTCATCTCAATACGAGTCTAAGCATATCAATTTTACCAAATTCGGACTCCATTTGCCCATTCAAAACCTTGATTTTCTAAAGTTCAAGCCTAGGGCTAAATCCTTCATAAATTACCCCAAATTCCTCCATTTTCATGATATAATTGCATAATATTACCAATACTAATCATAGTTTAAGTCCATAGTTGATTACCCGATGATTTCCCTTGAATTTCTCTTCAAAATCGCCCAAATCGCCTCTAAAGCCGAGACCCAAATGTGTGAAATGTTCTGAAATTTTTCTAACTTCTGATACACTTAACTCACAGCGATTTTCGCTTCTGCGGACAAAATTCCGCTCCTACGAGTCCGTATCCGCGACCAAAGGGTCGCTTCAGCGATTCCAGGCCTAGCCGGCCAATTCCGCTTCTGCGAGAAAAGGACCGCTTATGCGCGTCCGCTTCCGCGATTGATCCTCCGCTTCTGCGAAAACTCCCGCTTCTGCGTACCAGAGTCCGCTCCTGCGGACTCGCCCAGGCGGTCAATAATCCGCTTCCGCGGACCTTCCCATTTTCCATCTAGTCCGCTTCTGCGATCACTGGCTCGCACCAGCGATGCCGCTTCAGCGGAAAGGAGTCCGCTTCTGCGGTGTCAAGCGCTCCTGCGCTCCTCAGTCCGCTCCTGCGGACTCGCCTCCGCGCCCAGCTTTCCGCAGGGGCGAAAATGACAGAACCAGAACTCTTCAACCTGCAATTTCCATGATTTTCTTCCGTTTAACCATCCGAAAACACCCCGAGGCCCCCGGGACCCCATTCAAACACACCAACACCTTCTAATACCTTATTCAAACTTGCTCAAATCCTCAAAACACGTCTAACAACATCAAAACCCATAATTCGTATCGAATTCAAGCCTAAATTCCTTAAAACATTCCGATTTACACAATCAATCAAAAACCCGACCAAACGACGTCCGAATGACCTGAAATTTTGCAGGCACATCCAAAATCACCTAACGGAGCTACTGCAACTGTCGGAATTCCATTCCGACTCCCGGATCAAAATCTCACCTACCGTTCGGATTTTGCCAAAATTCAACCTTAGCCAATTCAAGCCTATTTCTACACCGGGCCTCCAAATTCAATTCCGATCGCTCCCCTAAGTCACAAATCACCTTCCGGAACTAACCGAATCATCGAATCCGATTTCGAGCCCTCTAACCAAATAGTCAACTCCGGGTTGACTTTCCTTATTCAAGTTTCCTTCACAAAGGCTATATGCCTCATTTTCAATCCAACTCACTCCTAACTCACCCGATAGGCTTTAACACTGATATAAAATCATAAAACATGTATTTACAACATAACGGGGTGGTAATTCTCGTGACGACGGGCCGGGTCGTCACAATAATGGCACCCGCAAGTATGAGGATGGTTAGCCCATTCCCTGGCCCTAGCTTTTGCACTAGGGAGGTTGACCACTTCTTTCAAATACATAAACGCAGAGTACCACAAGTATGAGATAGTTAATTCCGTTGTGACGACCCAAAGGGTCATCATCGTATTTTTCTCTTTTTTCGCGTTTCCGAGGCCTTGATATGCGTGTGGAGTCCGGGCACGAAACCGAAGTTTTTTTTATGTTAAAATATGTGAATTCTTTGAAAAATTTGAAGAATTTTGATATTAATATTGATATAGTTGAATTTGGTCAACATTTTGGGTAAACGGACCCGGACCCATGATGTGACGATCCTGGAAGGTCTGTAGAAAAATATGGGACTCGGGCATGTGCCCGAAGTCGAAATCCGAGGTCCAGAACCCGAGTAAAAGAATTTTTTCGTTAAATCATTTTCTAAATTATTAAAGAAAAATGGAAATGAAAATGAGTTAGAAAATATAGGTATCGGGCTCATATTTTGGTTTCGATGCCCGGTACAACTCTTAAATATGCGTTAAGCGCTTTATGTGAACTTTGGTCGAATCGGATGTCGTTTGACATATTTCGGACCGAAATAGATAAAGTTGAAAGTTTATGAACTTGAAATGAAAATCATGAGTTTTGGGGTTTGATTCTTTGATTTTGATGTTATTTAGGCGATTTGATCGCTCGAGCTAGTCTGTACGATGTTTTTGAGTTAGTGTGCATATTTAGTTGGGAGCCCCGAGGGCTCGGGTAAGTTTAGGAGATGTTTCGGGATGGTTTTGGCTTTGGAAATGTTGCAGGCTTTTTGCTGTTGGTGCCAGGGAATTTCTTCTTCGCGTTCGCGAAGGCCTATCGCGAACGCGCAAGGTAAATTTTCCTAGGAGCTTCGTCCTTCTCGCGTTCACGTCCAGGCCATACGTTTGCATAGCTTTCCTTGCCCCATTCTTCGCGTTCGAACACCCGCCTTGCGAACGCAAAAGCCAATACACGGGAACCCCAACTACCCTTCATCGTGTTCGCGAGACTCCCTCGCATTCGCGTATAAGCCTGCCCATACGCCCTCCCTCCCCAGTTTTTTCCTTCTATGCATTCGTGTAGCCCACACACGAACATGATGACCGTTTCCTAACTACTCTTCGTGAACGCGGCACTGTGCTGCGAACGCAAAGAGCATTTTTCGCCCAGTGATATTTAAGTTCTAAAAAACAGAACAGAACGGGATTATATCCCATTTCTCAAAACTTTCTTTTCTCCAATAGCTTTTTGGGCGATTCTTCATCAAACTTTCTTGGGTAAGTAATTCCTAACTCGTTATCTTCATTTTTCATCAACATCAATCAAATTCTTAGTCCTAAACATGTGAACATAGGTAGAAAATTAGAGAATTGGGGATAGTTAGGGTTATCATAGAATTTGTGATTTAGACCTTGTTTTGGGGTCAAACTTAAGAACAGATTATATATTCGCACTCGTAGGCTTATGGGTGATTGGGTTATGGTCTAGCCTCATGTTTGGACCATGTGGGCTTGGTATCAGATTTTGGTAATTTTGGAAGAATGATGGGAAATTCATTTCTAGGCTGTGAGATTGTGTTTTTAAGCTCTTATTGATACTATTGAACTAAATTGTGCATCGATATCATTATTTCGGAGTTGGATTCTAAAGGAAAGGCGGTTTTAGAGCCTTGATTGCTATCTTTTTGACCGATGTAAGTATTTGATCTATCTTTGGCTTGATAAAATAGGATTAGAGTGTTATGATTTGCTATTAGCTAAATGATCGAGTGTGGTGTATAGACATGGTGACGAGTATCTATACACTAGTGTCTAGCATGACCGCGGGTCTTTGTTTGTACTTGTTTTTTGGTATGTTTTGGGACTCTTCCAAGCTAAATAGTGATTTCTACATAATGTGACGAGTTTGATGAGGATAAATTATGAATTGTGAATACTTTAGAGCGTTGGCTCGAACGATAAAAATACTATTTAGTAAGAAATGAAAGTATTGGAAAGAGATGTGATAAATCCCTTGCCGAGATTGTTTGAGTATATTGAATATCTCTCTTTCCAGGATGTGAAAGTTATTGTTATTATTCCCTTGCCGGGACGCAACTGTTTATTTGTATTTTTCTCTTGCAGGGACATTTCTTATTATTCTTTATTTCCCTTGCCTGTTTGGTTATGTTTGCTGTTTGGGTGAGAAAGAGTGATAATGCATGAACGGTCAACCCGTGCCATTTTTTATTATATTTGCACAAAGGGTAATTCCGTGACATGAAATGAGAGCTATGTGAGGGAAAGCACGAAGGATGATGCCGTGCATTTTATTCGATTGCTTTGGGTGATGATGAGAGTAAAAGTACGAAGGTTGATGCCGTGCAACTGTTGAATATCTTATTCTTTGGTAGTTATTATTGTGTCCTATTTCTTAATTACGTTGATGATTTTTATATTCGGATTGCACTCTCCCATAGCATGTTTTCCTCCCTTTAACTGTTTAGTTTCAGTATTCTTTTTCCTTTTATTGCATATATATATGTTGAACTGCACAGGTTGAATTAGTAGTCCTGTCTAGCCTCGTCATGTCACGACCCGAATTTTCCTCCATCGGGAGTCGTGATGGCGCCTACTATCGAAGCTAGGCCAGCCAATCCTTAACAACAGAATATGCTAAAAATAATTAAATATTACGGAAAACATTTTAGAAATCCAATAAAGGAGAATCAAATGCGGAACGATATTAAACATAAAGCTACCCCAAAACCTGGTGTCGCTATCTCACAGACTACTAAAGAGTACTACAACAAAGTCTGAATGAAAGAAAACTACATAAGTCTGTTCTGATATAATAAAACAAACTGAAATAAGGGGATATAGGGACTTCGGCCTGCGAAAGCCGATTAGGATACCTCGAGAGTCCCTAAAGCTGATGACAACTCCCAACAATATCCTACTGCTGCTACTGACCGTAAGCGGGTCTAACGCTGTGATCTGTGCAAAAAGCACAGAAAGTGTAGCACCAGCACAACCGACCCTATGTGCTGGTAAGTGCCTGGCCTAACCCCGACGAAGTAGTGACGAGGCTAGACAGGACTTACTAAAACCAACCTGTGCAGATATATATATATATATATATATATACAACAATAACAGAAAGAACAACAGGATTATATGTGAAGTATACAACTGAAAGGAAGCAGGTCATCTGTGACAGCATTAAACCAAAATCACATTATTTACTTTCATAAGTGGTCGACGCGCCACACGATCCCATTAAGTATAATATAAGTGGATGGTGTGCCACACAATCCCAATAATCATAATATAGTGGACGGCGTGCCACACGATCCCAATAATATAATATAGTGGACGGCAAGCCACAGATCCCAATAATCATAATATAGTGGACGACATGTCACACGATCCCTATAATATAATATAGTGGACAGCGTGCCACACGATCCCAATAATCATAATATAGGTGGACGACGTGCCACACGATCCCAATAATATAATATAGTGGACGGCGTGCCACACGATCCCAATAATCATAATATAGTGGACGGCGTGCCACACGATCCTAATAATATAATATAGTGTACGGCGTGCCACACGATCTCAATAATATAATATAGTGGACGGTGTGTCATACGATCCCAATAATATAATATAGTGGACGACGTGTCACACGATCCCAATAATATAATATAGTGGACGGCGTGCCACGCGATCCCAATAATCATAATAGAGTGATTCATATAGCCTCTCTCAAGGAGTTCCTCTTTTAGGGAAAACTCAGCAATATAACGATCTACCAATAAGGGTACCACGAGCAGCTCAAACATGTCAACAGTGGAGATTACATATAACGCTCGACCGAATAAGAGAGCAACAACAATCAGAATCCACTCGTCCCGGCAAGGGATCCAACCATATATTCTTAACAATACTTACAACTTCGACTTTATAAAAATCATTACCATTTGAGTCAATGCTCCAAGAAGTCTCATGTTTTCATAAATAATTCCTCAACTAACTCATCACATTGAATTCATCATTTACTAAGAATAATTCTCAAAATATAACCCAAAGCAAGTACAAATAAGACTCACGGTCATGCTAGACGCCAGTGTATAGATACTCGTCACCATGCCTATACACCCTAAGAATCCCACTTTAGGCAGATGCATTTTTCCTTTTGCTGAATTGGTTCTCAAGGCTAAAGTATTAGGATAAATGTATTAATGCCGATGAGGAATACTTTGGTCCATCAGGGACATGTGGTTCACTATGTTACAAGAATTTCGGATACCTCGAGACTGCAATTTTTGAAGGTCTTTTAGAAAAACGACTAATGTTTATGGTGTTCACCTTACTGATAAAAGTTCTAATTTTTATTTATAAGGAACCGGCTAATATTTCAGCTAATAATGGATTAAGAATCTTTTAAGGTGGAACGTATATATTTTGTAAACAAAACTTGTGTAATATAGTTTACTATATGGCATAGAAATGTTAAAATCCCTTCTTATTTTTCACAACTCCTAGATGAATATTGATAACTTACGCTAACCTTCGAAAATATAATTAGTTAAGTAATATCCATGAAACTTGTTTTCTTTAGTTAGTATTTAATTATGGTGTCATAAATTGTAACATTGAATTAGTCGTGAAAAATGACTAATTATTGGCAACTGCAAATCTTTCAAGTTTTGTATTATAAATATAAGAGGAGCATCAGAAATTTTAAAGAAAGAGACTCTTTCACAAACATAATGAAATTAAGTAGCAATGAAAGGGAACGACATATATTATTTCTACAAAAAAATAAAATTTTTGTATCTGTATAGTCATTATAGTAAATCAAACAGCCTCAATAAATCAAACAGACTCAGTAGGCATTGTAGTCGTTTCAATTTCTGGACTTTTATTCTTCTGCTTCTTTGTTTGTCTGAACTCTCCGTAGAAATATGAGACGAAACCCCAAAGAGAAAGAAAAAGAGCAAGGCCCTTTTCACCTGAAAAATTTTCCCTATAAAAAACTACGGCTAATACCTCAGTAACCGGAAGTAAAACTGCGATCATAACCCCGGACATCAAAGAGGAAGAGCAGTAAATAACTCCAATAACACCCACAAAGAAGCATTGCCAAATAATAGCAGTCCATACTATCACTGTATAATATCTAGCTTCTCCGAGATTAAATTGTTTTGCCTCCCTTGATATTGCCTGCAAATTTGATCAATATATTAATCCTTGCTCTTTAAAGGGAAAAAATTGTTTGTCTGTCTCTAAGACTTTTCAAACTTGTAATTTAGGCTAAAAGAAAAAAGTTCAAATTAAATACTTTCAAATGCATAAATATGTCTTTTATTTGAAATGGATCAATACAAAAAAAGTTTTGAATTATTTACCAGTTACACTATAACGTTCTTTTTATGAGGTTATCAAACTAATGTATCGTAAAATTCAACGATAATTATATTGTAAAGTGATTTGAGAGTATAAACATTTTAAAATTAATATAATGTTGAATAGAAATTAAACCCAAAAAAGAATGGTATAACAAAAACGTAATGGAGAGTAAGATGCATGTGTAGCAATGAGTTATAGGGGAAGAACAAAGTACCTGAAAATCGTTATTGACGATCATTCCTATGGTGCAAAAAATAGTAGCAGCAAGACACATGATCATCTGAATCTCCAACACCAACGTAGCAGTAATAGCTTGTTTTGCCTTCAAGTAAATCAACTCAATACAAGGCAAAATGACTCCATACAAAGCTGCCGCCAGAAGTGTCATCATAAAACCAAGAATATAGGCTTTACTTGTCACACCTTCTGGTCGATCACCATTAGATCGAATACCCAATAAAACAGCACCAACTGTCAATAAAATCACTGCATTGATGGAGTAGGGTGTGAACTTCAACTTTACTATAAAGAAAGCACCAACTCCTGTGAAGGCAAGTTGAGCAGCAAGAAGAAGTGAAGAGGTTGACACAGGGAGTTTTGACCCACCCCACGAATAAAGAAAATCATCAAGGCCAGTTACAACGCCAATGACGAACGATGCAATGAATATTCGGGGTGTTATAAAGTAAAACTTGGTATTAGAACCTTCGATTTTTCGACGATAAAAGTATAGGATGGCAAGAGGTATAAGAGTGAGTGGCCATCCAGCAGTTTGTAACCAACTGCTGAACCATACTCTTGAACCTCCTTCGACATAATATAGACGCATCATTAAAGGGCCACCACATATACCAACAGCGAGTATAAGACAACTAATCAAAAGGAGGATTCTCCTCATGTTGGTGCTTAATCCTTTATGTTCCATATTAATTTTCAAGAGATTTGGATGCTAAGTTGGAGTATTCTGCTGAATGGTCTTCTTCTCCAAAGGTTTGGATTTTTGGATTTCTTGCATTGATGAGCTTTGTAGCCGGCTATTTATAATTATAAGTAACTTTATTATTTTATTGCAGCATTAAACTTTTGAAAAAAATAGTACGCCAACCATGGACAGTGCCGCGTAACCACGCTACTGGTGGGCATAGTATTTTGCATTTCCACGCGTGAAGAGAAAAACTTAATAGGAAGGGACAAACGTGGTTTATAGTTAAGAATTGAATAATGATTAGTAGCAACCCATATGCCAATTTTGTTTAATTAAATAACTATGTGTAGTCAACATGGAGTTGGAGGGACGCGCGATAATGTGAAACTCATGGGTTTATATCTATCGGAGTATCATCTCGTCAAGTAGAGATGTTAATTGAATTTAAAAAAATCAAAAGTTTAGTTACCGCGACGACAAAAAGGTGCAAGTTTAAATAGCCATTATACCGTTTTGCCTTTAGAAATTACTTCCTTCGACTCATATTAATAATCATAGTTACTAAAAAGAATTCTCAAATTATTTGTCTCATTTTAGAAGTTCAAGACAAAATTGATTTTTTTTCTGTCGCCGGAAAGAATGGTGTTTTTGAAATTCCGACAACCACTATACCGTCAATGACCAGAACAAAAATGAAAGAGAATGAGATAACAAAAAAATGATAATAATAAGAAATAAGAAAATGAAGAAAAAATAAAAAAAGTACTAAAAATACATGTGGAGGCGCGTATAGCTCACCACTTGCCAAAAAGTTGCATTCTCATTGGGATAATGTGAAAGTCTAAAATAAATAAAAGCTTAAGAGATCAGCTAGCGCTGGAATGAATCAATAAAGCCCCCCACACTAAGTCTGGGGAACTAATCGTGTGGTAGATTTAAATAAGCTTAGTGCCTCAAATAATACCAAGCAAGTCCGGTTGACCACCCATAAGCAGAGAAATAAGACTTCTTCGGGCTAAACAATAATAATATCATGCAATAATATAATATAACATAAATAATTTATTAAATTTATATAGAAACTAAATTTGAAAGCTAAACTCAAACATAAAATTTGAGTTAAGTTCTATGACTAAGTATAATTATTTTGCAAAAACACGATTGACAAACAATATAATGGCACATGCGAGTGTGCGGATGACTGGCGCACCCTCTAGCCCTTGTGGCTTTTATACTCGGGGAGATTCGTTACTTTTCCTAAACATATAAATTTAAATATATAATGGCACCTGCAAGAATGAGGATGACTAGCCCATTCCCTGGCCCTAGCAGCTTTTGCACTAGGGAGGTTGACTACTTCTCCCAAATACATAAACGTAGAGTACCAACAAGTGTGAGATAGGTAACTCTGTTGTGACGATCCAAAGGATAATCACTATATTTTCCTTTTTTTTCGCGCTTCTGAGGCCGTGGAAACCTTACTTTTAGTTGTCTCGATTTGCGTGCACAATCCGGGCGCGAAGCCGAAATTTTTTTATGATAAAATATGTAAATTCTTTAAAAAATTTGAAGACTTTTGATATTAATATTGATATATTTGACTTTGATCAACATTTTGGGTAAACGGACCCGTGATATGACGGTCCCGGGAGGTCCGTAGAAAAATATGGGACTCGGGCAAGTTCCCAAAGTCGAAATCCGAGGTCCATAACCCGAGAAAAGAATTTTTCTGTTAAATTATTTTCTAAATTATTAAAGAAAAATGGAAATGAAAATGAGTTAGAAAATATAGGTATCAGACTCGTATTTTGGTTCTGACGGCCGGTACATGTCTTAAATATGCGTTAAGCGCTTTCTGTTAAATTTGGTCGAAATCGGACGTCGTTTGACGTGTTTCGGACCGAAATAGCTAAAGTTGGAAGTTTATGAAATTGAAATGAAAATCATGAGTTTTGGGCTTTGATTCTTTGATTTTGATGTTATTTTGGCGATTTGGTCGCTCGAGCTATTTCGTATGATGTTTTTGAGTCAGTGTGCATATTTATTTGGGAGCCCCAAGGGCTCGGGTAAGTTTAGGATGTGTTTCGGGATGGTTTTGGCTTTGGAAATGTTGCAGGTTTTCTATTGTTGGTGCCAAGGGAATTTCTTCTTCGCGTTCGCGAAGGCTTATCGCGAACGCGTAAGGTAAATTTTCCTAAGAGCTCCATCCTTCTTCACGTTCAGGTCCAGGCCAATCGTTTGCATAGCTTCCCTTGCCCCATTCTTTGCGTTTGCATACCCGCCTCACGAACGCATAGGCCAATACATGGGAACCCCAACTGCCCTTCATCGCGTTAGCGAGCTTCCCTCGCGTTCGCGTATAAGCCTGCCCCCCCCCCCCCCCCCCCCCCAGTTTTTTCCTTCTATGCGTTCGCGTAGCCCACGTGCGAACGCGATAACCATTTCCTGTCTACTATTTGCGAACGCGGCACTGTGCTGTGAACGCGGAGAGCATTTTTCGCCAAGTGATATTTAAGTTCTGAAAAACAGAACAGAACGGGATTATATCCCATTTCTCAAAACTCTCTCTTCTCCAATAGCTTTTTGGGCGATTCTCCATCAAACTTTCTTGGGTAAGTAATTCCTAACTCGTTATCTTTATTTTTCATCAACATCAATCAAATTCTTAGGCCTAAACATGTAAACATAGGTAGAAAATTAGAGAATTGGGGATAGTTGGGGATTTCAAAGAATTTGTGATTTAGACCTCGTTTTAGGATCAAACTTAAGAACAAATTATATATTCGCACTCGTGGGCTTATGGGTGATTGGGTTATGGTCCGAGCCTTGTGTTTGGACCATGTGGGCCCGATATCGAATTTTGGTAATTTTGGAAGAATGATGGGAAATTCATTTCTAGGCAATGAGATTGTGCTTTTGAGCTCTTATTGATACTGTTGAACTAAATTGTGCCTAGATATTATTGTTTCGGAGTTGGATTCTAAAGGAAAGGCGATTTTAGAGCCTTGATTGCTATCTTTTGGACCGAGGTAAATATTTGATCTAACTTTGGCTTGAGGAAATAGGATTAGAGTGTTATAATTTGCTACTTGCTAAATGATTGAGTGTGGTGTATAGGCATGGTGACGAGTATCTATACACTGGTGTCTAGCATGACCGTGGGTCTTTGTTTGTACTTAGTTTTTGGTATATTTTGGGACTCTTCCAAGCTAAATAGTGATTTCTGCATAATGTGAAGAGTTTGAGGATAAATTATGAATTGTGAATACTTTGGAGTCTTGGCTCGAACGATAAAAATACTATTGAGTAAGAAATGAAAGTATTGGAAAGAGACGTGATAAATCCCTTGCCGAGATAGTTTGAGTATATTGAATATCTCTCTTGTCGGGATGTGAAAGTTGTTGTTATTGCTCCCTTGCCGGGACTCAGCTATTTATTTGTGTTTTTCCCTTGCCAAGACATTTCTTATTATTGTTTATTTCCCTCGCCCGTTTGGTTGTGTTTGCTATTTGGGTGAGGAAGAGTGATAATGCACGAACGGTCATTCCGTGCCATTTTATTTGCATGAAGGGTCATTCTGTGCCATGAAATGAGAGCTATGTGAGGGAAAGCATGAATGGTGATGTCGTGCATTTTATTTGATTGCTTTGGGTGAGGATGAGAGTGTAGACACGTAATTTTTGACCTTACCCCACATTTAACCCATTTTAGCGTAGAATAATTAATTTAGGGCTAATATAGTTATTTACACTAATTTTAACTCTTTTACATTATTTTTATCATAAAATTAAAAAATACAAAAAAATAGTTTCATATTATATATATATATATATATATATATATATATATATATATATATATATATATTTCATATTATATATATATATATATATATATATAATTTAGTTTAATTAATTAAATTAATTTTTGCATTACGTAATATATTTATCTTATTTTAAAAGTAATTTAATTAAGGCTTGGGTATTTGTTTTTAACCTAATGTTAAGGCCCAAATCTGAGGCCCAAACACCTTACCCAACATTCCTAACCCATTTTCAACCCAGTCCAAACCCATTGACCCGCCCCAATTCCCTTTTAAATCTGAACCATCCATCACCTTAGATCCTATGGCCTAGATTTAATCCCCACACCTAAGAAACAACCCCTACAGCCGCCCACCCCATCAACAACAAGACACAAAAAAAAACTACCCAGCCGCAACAGTAAAAAAACCAGCCCCCATCGTCTCTCCTTCTTCATAACAACAACGAAAAAAACCCTAGCACACAAGAGGAGAGCCGCCAGCCTCCATCTCCAAATTCCAGCAAGCAGCCGCCACACACCAGTCAACCTTACACCAGCCTCACTGCACGAAGCCGCCGACCACCAACTCTACCAGCCTGTCAGCCGTAACGCCACCAACAGTCTCAACGCCATAGCCGCCGGCGGGTGTTCCCTTCCAGTCGACCACGTTTGTCGTCAACCACTCATCGCCATCCTCCACCAGTCCACTATCTTAACTCCATCACGTCACACCAAAACTCGCTGGAAACCAGTAACAACAACTACCATGACTGGCCGGAAATCCAACAGAAACTTTGAGCATGAACTGAAATGGATGGGATCTAATTTGTTGTTCGACTTTGAGTCTGATTGAGGTCACCGGCAGGTCGAGCTCGAGTTCGCCTGCAAGTTTCAGTCCGCTAGGTTATCGTTCAATTGCCAATCCGAGTTTCCGGCTGGGTCTGACATTTGCGTTGTGAAGTTGCCATACAATGAAACTTCAGGTTCATTAATGTCGATTTCTCATCTCCTTTCTACTCATTGTTTGCTTAAAACGATGCTCTATTGTTTGGTTTATTTCATCCGTTCTTGTCAATTGGCTTGCTTCCTGTTTGGTTAGCTTTTAATTGCATGTCACCATTATTCATTTAGAGTTTTAGTTCCTCACATGTTTAGATGTTTAAAGAGATTCGATTAATGTTTTAGGTGGATTCAAATTTAAGTAATTTAGATGTTTAAAGAGATACTTTTCTCACTTGCATGAACTTTTTGATAAAACTACAAATTTATTTTGCAATTGATCCCTTCTTTTCTTATCATAGTAGAACAAAGAAAGTTATTATTTGAGCTTATTTTGTTCTGCTTAAATGTAAAAATAGTGGCTAAATGACTGTACATATATGGATATAATTAATTTTTTTAACAAATGAAGCATCGGAATGTTTATTTTCTTTATTCCTACAGAAAATTAGAGACGATAATGACATGATGTCTCCATTGAATACGTATGACAAGAGGACAAGATTGCGGCATTATTATATGACGATATGAGTTGTCAACTCTTGAGCAATAAAGTTTGCAAAATAGTTAAAAAATAAAAACATCCATGATTGGCTGCAGTGAAGTAAATTTACCTATTCGATTACAAATTTTCATAGTCAGGTATGTTTTGGAAGGAAACGCTTTTATTTTTTGGACAAATTCTGAGTTGTAGTATAAGAATGTAAGTATTGATCCAGATTCTTTTTGAAGAATATGTATTTAAATCATTAAATACTTGACTCCTTCTGTTAGGGATATATTTATGCAACATATTAGTTGTTTGAACTAATCGAATTTTTATTCTTAATTATCATTCAAGCTTTATCCCCTATCACATGCAATTACGATTATATTCGTGATTGAATTAATAGGAAGTTAGTGTACCTTCTTCGTTGCTGTAATTTTATTGCCGTTGAAAGTTGAATTCTACTTGGTTGGAATGTTTGACATGGAATGTATCATGGAGATTCTATTGTTGTTGCTCTATACACGTTTATCTCTATGATAGAGAAATGTTTCTCAATAATTTAATTTATAGGATTCATGGATACTTCTCTATTTAGTTTGATTCTAACTTATAGGAATTCAAAAATATAAAAATGTCATCAAGTCTTGATGAAAGTTTTTTCATCACTATTTCTTAATCATAATTTATCCTCCTTGAAAAATATATGACAATTTGAGTTAAATATTTAGAGGAATGCGTTTCAATAACTTTATTTGCCATTATGAGTCTCTTAGAAGTAGAATAAGATTTTTCTTATATTTAATTTGGTGGTTATACTTTGTGACAAATTAAAACTTAATTTAGTTCTTTATTCTTCACTTAGGATTTTTCTGATATTCTGTTGGTACGCAAACATCAAACAGAAAAAAAAAAAAAAAAATCGATGCAATCATGGAGGGTTTATCAATTCAAGCTGCAATTTGACTGATGAATATAAATAAATGGCATGTAAAAGATTTTTAGAAATAAGTGAAAGGAATTCATCTATTTGTGTTTTGGTTTAATTCTTTTGAACATGACGGCTAAATTTTCACTTTAATATACATCTTTTCTATTATCGTTCCCGTTCATTTTTCCATTGAATTGGTTCGCACATCATACGTGTACGTATACTAGTTATAAATATAAGAGAACACCAGAAAGTTTTAAGGAAAGAGACCCTTTCACTAAAGTAACAAGGAAAGGAAACGACATATATTATTTCTACAAAAAATAGTATTTTTGTATTTGTATAGTCATTATAGTATATCAAACAGTCTCAATTAATCAAACAGACTCAATATGCATTGTAGTCGTTTCGATTTCTGGACTTTTATTCGATGCAATCATGGAGGGTTTATCAATTCAAGCTGCAATTTGACTGATGAATACAAATAAATGGTATGTAAAAGATTTTTAGAAACAAGTGAAAGAAATTCATCTATTTGTGTTTTGGTTTAATTCTTTTGAACATGGCGACTAAATTTTCACTTTAATATACATCTTTTCTATTATCGCTCCCCGTTCATTTTTCCATTGAATTGGTCCGCACAACGCGCGTGTACGTATACTAGTTATAAATATAAGAGGAACACCAGAAATTTTTAAGGAAAAAGACCCTTTCACAAACATAATAAAATTAAAGTAGCAATGAAAGGAAACGACATATATTATTTCTACAAAAAATAATATTTTTGTATCTGTATAGTCATTATAGTAAATCAAACAGTCTCAATTAATCAAACAGACTCCGTATGCATTGTAGTCGTTTCGATTTCTAGACTTTTATTCTTCTGCTTCTTTGTTTGTGTGAACTCTCCGTAGAAGTATGAGACGAAACCCCAAAGAGAAAGAAAAAGAGCAAGGCCCTTTTCACCTGAAAAATTTTCCCTATAAAAAACTACAGCTAATACTTCAGTAACCGGAAGTAAAACTGCGATCATGACCCCGGACATCAAAGAGGAAGAGCAGTAAATAACTCCAATGACACCCACAAAGAAGCATTGCCAAATAACGGCAGTCCATACTATCACTGTATAATATCTAGCTTCTCCGAGATTAAATTGTTTAGCCTCACTTGATATTGCCTGCAAATTTGATCAATATATTAGTCCTTGCTCTTTAAAGATATTGTCTATAGCTAAAACAAAATTGAATCCAGTAGTACCTAGTTTCATATATTTTTGACATATCCAAATTAAATATGACGCGTCATATACATAAAATGTCGCAGTCAACCCAAACCCACGGTATTGATGTAGATATTGTCCTTGCTCTTTAAAGATATTGTCTATAGCTAAAACAAAATTGAATCCAGTAGTACCTAGTTTCATATATTTTTGACATATCCAAAGTAAATATGACGCGTCATATACATAAAATGTCTCAGTCAACCCAAACCCACGGTATTGATGTACGTCAAATTTTAAAAATGTTACAGAAGAGTATAATTTAGCGTTTCGAGCTGATTTCTTCTTTAATGTCCCACTGCTGAACTCAAACTCACAACTCATTTCAAGCTTTTGTTCTTTGCCTTGTCATTAAGATTAAGTAAAGGAATTGACATAAGAAGAAAAACAAAAAGAAGTTTCCAACGAATATAAGAAATCCTAGAAGATGGAGTATTAAACGCCAATACCTTACCTAAAGAGAATTTATAGACTTGTCTTTTGAAGGCCTTATGTATCTAATTGTAATTAATAGCAAACGAGAGAAATATAATTCTCTCTATTTTTGGGACACGAAATTTACAGGGGAAGACAATATGCATGTGTAGCAATGAGTTATAGGGGAAGAAAAAAGTACCTGAAAATCATTATTGACGATCATTCCTACGGTGCAAAAAACAGTAGCAGCAAGACACATGACCATCTGAATCTCTAACACCAACGTCGCAGTAATAGCTTGTTTTGCCTTCAAGTAAATCAACTCAATGCAAGGCAAAATGACTCCATATAAAGCTGCCGCCAGAAGTGTCATCATAAAACCAAGAATATAGGCTTTACTTGTCACACCTTCTGGTCGATCACCATTAGATCGAATACCCAATAAAACAGCACCAACTGTCAACAAAATCACTGCATTGATGGAGTAGGGTGTGAACTTCAACTTTACTATAAAGAAAGCACCTACTCCAGTGAAGGCAAGTTGAGCAGCAATCATACTTTATAGTTAAGAATTGAATAACGATTAGTAGCAACCCATATGCCAATTTTGTTTAATTAAATAATTATGAGTAGTCAACTTTGGTCTTCTGTCTTTCCCACTCCCCCACCAGCTCCAACTAACATGGAGCTAGAGGGACGCGCGACAATGGTTAAACAAAACAATGTGAAATTCATGAGTTTATATCTATCGGAGTATCATCTAGTAAATTAAAAAAAATCAAAAGTTTAGCTACCGTGATGACAGAAGGGTTCAAGTTTAAATAGCCATTATGCCGTTTTGCCTTAAAAAACTTATTCTCTCCTACTCATATTAATAGTTATGGTTACTATAAATAATTATCTCAAATTATTTGTGTCCTTTTAGAAGTTCAAGATAAAATTGATTGTTTTTTCGATTTTTTAACCCTAGTAATAATTGGTCTTAAAGATAGAAATAACACATAAATAGAATAAATATTCAATTAATAGAGATTATATCTTACGATATAAACAAGGGTAGAATAGTCTAATTTCTTTCCTAATTAATATTTCTTAATGAATGTGTCAAAGGGAAACATGACACATAATATGAGACGGAGGGAGTATATATGAAATTCACTTTTAAACCACTGTTTCAAATATTTCACTTGAAACATAAAATGGCATGACCAAATTAGTATTTTGCCATGTCCCGAAATTGGCACCCAACCCAACCAAATCTTCAGGATGCTCTAGTGAGATTGGAGGGCTTTATGGATAGTGTCACTAGAGTGGGTTTGTTGCGAGTAGCACCAGCCACTTCTCAGGCTGGAGGAGGGGTTCAGACTCCTGCTACGCGTACTCCGGAGCAGGTAGCTCCCCGGACTCAGGTCCCAGTGGTTCAGCTAGCAGGGGCAGCTCAGACAGGTATTACAGCTCCGGCCGTCGATGGAGCGTCTATGTCTTCAGATGCTTTGTGGAGATGGGATCAGTTCTTCAAGCTCTTCACCACCACTTTCAGCGGTGCTTCATCAGAGAATCCGCATGATTTTCTATTCAGCTATCATGAGATTCTCAGGACCATGGGTATAGTAGAGACCAGCCGGGTCGATTTTGCCACCTTCCGTCTTGTAGGATCCACCAAGACTTGGTGGAGAGAGTTTTTGCCTTTCTAGACCAGCAGGATCTCCAGCTTTGACATGGGATCAATTCGCGGAGTTGTTCTTGCAGAAGATTCTTCCCCTCACTCAGCCGGAGGCACTTCGCTAGCAGTTTGAATGCCTCCAGCAGGGCTCCAAGATAGTTACACAGTATAAGACCAGATTTGTTGACTTGGCATACCATACGGTTGTGATACTCCCTACAAGGCGAGAGAAGGTCCAGAGGTTTATTGATGGGTTGTTTCAGTCGATCCATCTCCAGATGGCCATGGTAGTTAGTAGTGATATTTCCTTTTAGGTGGCGGCCAATACTGTCCGTAGGGTTGAGATGGCCCTCGCACGGGGAGGTGGTCATGTAACGACCCGGCCCGTCGTTACGGGAATTACCACCCCGTTACCTTACATTTTCATATGTTATGCTTTTAAAACAGTATTAGAGTATATCGGGTGAGTTAGAGGTGATTTGGATTGAAAATGAAACAAATAGCATGTTTGAGGAAAGCTTGAATATGAAAAGTCAACCAAGAGTTGACTATTGAGTTAGAGTGCTCGGAATCGGATTCTAATGATTCGACTAGTTCCGGGGGATCATTTATGACTTAGGAGAACAATTGGAATTGAATTCGGAGGTCCGGTGTAGTTTTAAGCTGGAATTGGCGAATGTTGAATTTTGGCGAAAACCGGATGGTAGGTGATATTTTGATCCGGGGGTCGGAATGGAATTCCGACAATTTCTGTAGCTTCGTTATGTGATTTTGGATATGGCTGCAAATTTTCAGGTCATTCGGACATCGTTTGATCGGGTTTTGGATTGAATGTTAGTTTTGAAAGTTTTGAAGAAACTTAGGCTTGAATCCGTGGTTAATTGGTGATTTTGATGTTTAGTATGGTGTTTTTATGATTGGAACAAGTCCGTATCATGTTTTGGAGTATGTTGGTGGTTTTCGTTGGGGTCCGGGGGCCTCGGGATGGATTCGGACCATCAACCGGGCAATTAGAACTTGGAAAAACTCTGCAGAAAACTGCAGGTTCTGCCCAGGTCCTCAAGCCTTCGCGTTCGCGTGACTGGTGTCGCGTTCGCGAAGGCCAGGGCTGGTTGTGCTTCGCGTTCGCGAGAGAAGGCGTCGCGTTCGCGTAGGGTCGGGATGTTGTGCTTCGCGTTCGCGGGAGGCCCATCGCGAACGCGTAGAGGAAATCCGAGTGGCTGGGAAGTTTGAACATCGCGAACGCGTGGGGT
The DNA here is from genome assembly GCA_032618575.1 of Nicotiana noctiflora. Lineage (NCBI taxonomy): Eukaryota > Viridiplantae > Streptophyta > Magnoliopsida > Solanales > Solanaceae > Nicotiana > Nicotiana noctiflora. The sequence continues at coordinate 110,967 of JASVEL010001158.1, forward strand.
GCGTCGCGTCCGCGAAGGGTTGCAGGTTTTGAGCATCGCGAACGCGTGGCCAGCGTCGCGTTCGCGAAGGGTAAGGCAAGGCTGTTCATCGCGAACGCGTAGAGGGTCACGCGAACGCGATGAACAATGGGTTCTGGCAGTGAATAAAAATCCAGAAGCAGAGAGTTACGGGTTTTCAACCCAAAAACACACATTTGAGCCCTAGAGAGAAGAAAACTCGAGGAAATCACCGAGAAGTCATCGGGTATCGTTGGAGGTAAGATTCTTGACTCAAAAACATCAATTTATGGTAGTATTAACATCAATCTTCATGAAATTGGGTTGAAATCTTGAAGAAATGTGGCCTAAGTATTAAAAAACGGGATTTTTGGATTTGGAGGGTCATTTGAACTCCGATTTCGATAAATTTTATATGCACGGACTCGTGGCGAGATAAGGATCGCATTGGTACTAATTTCGGAATTTTCCGAGCAGTGGGGCCCGGGGTCGGGTTTTACCAACTTAGTGTAATTTTGCGAATTTCATATAAATTGAAGTGGGTTACGATTCTTTGACCCGTAATTGATATAATTATTGTCATTTGACTAGATTCGACACACGAGGCATCGCAATTCAAAGGAAAAGGCATCGCGGACGATTCTACGACCGGCTAAAGGTGAGTAGTTTGTGTATATTGTAGCCCTGAGGGTTCGAAACCCCGGCTTAGCACATTGTGACGCTAATAGGGCGTGGCTCGCACACCGTGGCAGGTGCGGGATTGATTGTGATTGGGGATTGAGACTTGGTCCATCCCGGAAAGTGAATAACATGTTGTTAGTGTTGGAAATACACTGTATTTGCTATATTTGTGGGCTGTAAGCCTTGTTTGGGGCCTTGTGCCGATCTGTAGCGTCCTTAGAGGACAATGTTTATGTGATAGCTATAATTGCTTAAATCACTGATCTCAGTCCTGGAAATTGTAATCACACTTTTGAAATGCTAAGTCACGGCTTTTGCAAAATTAATAAAGTTAAAGTATTTTTCATAAATTATGAATTGAGAACTGGAAATAAGGAAAAATGAATTGTTTTGTGACTTAATTGCTTATTGTGGACTGAGTGTGGGATCGGACTGCACGCCGCAGTAGTTGATATGAGGGTCGGGCTGCACGCCGCAGCAATATTGCGCTTGGGCTGTAGGAGCCCCTCCGGAGTCTGTACACACCCCCAGTGAGCGCCGTCGACGTTAAGCTGGATCGGGCTACACGCCGTAGCAGTTATGTGCATTGCATTGCATTTGTATTTGTTGGATTACTTTGTGGTAGCTGTATGGAATTATTGTTGCTAGTTCGTAGGAGATTCGGACTGTAGTGTAGCTTCATTTTGTGGTATTTTGTGGATTTCTTACTGTCAGCTACATGTATATATTTGTTACTCGCTGAGTACTTAGTACTCACCCCTACTCCCTGCACCTTTTGTGTGCAGACTCAGGTACACAGGAGCAGTAGACGGACATCTCCAGCGTTTACATTGTCACATCGAGTTGCTGAGGTAGCTGCCTACGTTCGCAGAGCCTAGCTTCTCCTCTCATTCCAGTTGTTCGTTTATATTTTGTATTCGGACTTGAGTACTTCTATATCGTACTCTCTATTTCCTGTTGGTTTTGTTAGAGGCTCTAGACTTGTGACTCCGGATCTTTGGGAGTGTCAGTACTTTCGTTCAGTATTAATATTATTGGAGTTCTTAAACTCATTTATTCTTTTTGGGCTGTCCATTTGGGGACCGGTATTGTGTTATAATTAAATCGTTTGTTTGGCTGGCCTAGCTTGATTGTTGGGCGCCATCACGACTGGATTTGGGTCGTGACAGGTCAGTTGTCGGACAAGAGGCCTTGTCATTCTGGTAGGTTCAATGGTACCTCGTCTGGAGGTAGGGATTCCTATGGTAGAGGATAGTTACTGGGGACCTTTCAATTCGCGCTTCAGGTTTCTCATGGTACTTCAGGCAACGGTGGTTGTCAGCAGTATTATCCAGATCAGCAGCCTATCAGTGCACCCCACTTCAGATCTTCAGGGAAGGACATTCAGGTCGACAGGGCCAGTAGTCGCAGTAGCCGAGATCTTGTTATGTTTGTGGTGACCATGGTCATATTGTTAGGTTTTGCCCTCGAGCATCAGGAAGCTCTCAGTAGCAAGGTCCTCGCTCAATGATTCAAGCAAGTGATCCACAGCCCGGCCAGCCAGCTAGAGGCAGGGGTAGGGATCATATAGGTGGAGGTAGGGACCGTAGAGGTAGAGCTCGGACCGGCAGAGGTGGAGGTCAGCCAGTAGTTGATCGTCCTAGAGACATGGTTCGGGGAGGTGGGCCCCAACCCCAGTCTTATGCTTTGCCAGCCACACCAGAGGCGGAGTCTTCTGATTCTATTATTACAGGTACTATTCTAGTTTGTGATAGGGATGCTTAAGTGCTATTTGACAATGGGTCTATGTATTCATATGTGTCGTCTTATTTTGCACCCTACTTGGCTATGCCTAGTGATACCTTAGGTATTCCTATATATGTATCTACACCAATGGGTGATTCTACAGTGGCCGACCGAGTCCATCGTTCCTGTGTAGTAGTATTTGAGGGTGTTGAGACCCGTGTTGATCTACTGCTTCTAAACATGGTGGATTTTGATGTTATATTAGGGATGGATTGGTTGTCCCCGTATCATACGATCTTGGATTGTCACGCCAATACCGTGACCTTAGCTTTACCAGACTTGTCCTGATTTGAGTGGAGGGGGACCCCAAGATATGCCACCCGCAGTGTTATTTCATATGTTAAGGCTCGACGCATGGTCGAGAAGGGTGTTTAGCTTATTTGGCATATGTTCGTGATTCCATCACAGAGGTTCCTTCTATTGACTCAATCCCTATTGTTCGGGAGTTCCCAGAGGTTTTCCTTTTCGACATGCCGAGTATGCCGCCCGAAAGGGATATTGATTTTTGTATTAATCTGGCTCCAGGCACACAACCCATTTCTATCTCACCATATCGTATGGCCCCGCCAGAGCTGAAGGAGTTAAAGGACCAGTTGCAAGATTTGCTAGAGAATGGTATCATCAGGCCTAGCGTTTCACCTTGGGGTGTGCCGGTTCTATTTGTGAAGAAAAAGGATGGATCGATGAGGATATGCATTGATTACCGGTAGTTGAACAAGGTGACGATAAAGAACAAGTATCGACTGTCAAGGAATGATGATTTCTTTGACCAATTGCAGGGTGCGAAGGTATTTTCAAAGATAGATTTGAGATTGGGCTACCATCAGCTGAGGATTAGGGTGTCTGATGTCCCTAAGACAGCATTTCGCATTCGGTACGGGCATTATGAGTTTTTGGTCATGTCATCTGGGTTGACCAATGCCCAACAGTATTTATGGAGTTGATGAACCGAGTGTTCAGGCCTTATTTAGACTTATTCGTGATAGTCTTTATTGATGATATTCTTGTGTATTCCTGTAGTCAGGAGGAGCACGAGCAGCACCTCAGAGTTGTTCTTCAGTCTCTGAAGGATAGTCTATTGTATGCGAAGTTCTCGAAGTGCGAGTTCTAGTTGAGCTCAGTTGCATTTCTAGGTCATGTAGTATCAGTAGAGGGCATTCAGGTAGACCCGAAGAAGATTGAAGCAGTGAAGAATTGGCCTCGACCAGCTTGAGTGATTGAGATTCGGAGTTTCTTAGGGTTAGCAGGATATTATTGTCGATTCGTGGAAGGATTTTTATCTATAGCAGCCCTGTTGAACAAGTTGACCTTGAAGGGTGCCCAGTTCAGGTGGTCAGACGAGTGCGAGGAGAGCTTTCAAAAGCTCAAGACAGCTCTGACTACAGCACCGATATTGGTTTTGCATATAGGTTCAGGGCCTTATAGAGTTTATTGTGCTTCCCCAATTGGGCTTGGCTCAGTATTGATGCAGGATGGCAAGGTCATTGCTTATGCTTCGAGGTAGTTGAAGATTCACGAGAAGAATTACCCAGTCCATGATCTGGAGTTGGCAACCATTATTCATGTTTTGATGATTTGGAGGCATTACTTTAATGGTGTGACGTGTAAGGTGTACACTGATCATAAGATTCCGCAATATTTGTTCAAGCAGAAAGAGTTAAACTTGAGGCAGCAGAGATCGTTGGAGATATTGAAGTATTATGATGTTACTATTTTGTACCACCCGGGGAGAGCCAATGTGGTGGCAGGTGCATTGAGTAGGAAGTCAGCCAGCATGAGTTGTCTTACTTATGTTCCGGTCAGCCATAGATCGCTTGCAGTGGATATTTACGCTTTTGCCAATCGGTTTGTGAGGTTGGACATTTATGAGCCTAGCCGAGTTTTAGCTTGCACGATCGCTCGTTCTTCATTATTTCAGCGTATCCGTGATCGGCAGTTTGATGATCCTTATTTGTGTGTCCTGAGAGACACGGTGCAGCGTGGAGGTTCCATGAATGTGACTTTAGATATGGAAGGTATTTTGAGGTTGTAGGGGCGAGTTTGTTCACCCAGTAGCGGGTTTTGAGCTGATTGAAGGTATTACTATTGAAGCCGAGTAAAGTGACTGCCTGCGTTCGCGGCACCGAATTTCTTATTTTTTATTCTAAATTTAATCCATGTATTATAGACCTTGTAGTTGTAATAAAAATTCTTCTAGATGCTCGTGACTTGTGACACCCTGGTCGGGCTGTGTTGGGGTGTAAATATCTATTATTAATGTCATTTAGTCGTATTTATCCATTTATTTATGTTTAATAATTGTTAAAGAGACGAATTGGGTTAGTTGGATGGCCTTGTCTTTACGAGAGGCACTATCACGACCGGATTGGAAATCGGGTCGTGACAGTCCCGTAAGTATTTCTCGAGACTTAAGGAATTCTTTCAACTTCTCTACTTAGTGTTGTCGACGTATTTCCTTGCGATTAAAATATGCACCAATAGTATTCAATGTGTTAGTGACAACATCAAAAAAATTGCTTACATCTGGATGCTTTTTATAAAGAGCTGCAAGTGTTAATTGCAACTGATGGGCAAAATAATAAACACAATAGGCAGATGGAACATCTTGTAAAATCAAAGGCTTTAGGCCATTTATTCTTCCTTGCATATTACTAGCTCCATCTTAACCTTGTCCACGTATCTTGGATGAGCTTAACATGATCCAAAACCAAATTATAAATTGTTTTCAGTAGTGTTAGTGCATATGCATCATTCACATAGACAATATCCAAAAAGCGCACAATCACCTCCCCTCTTTTGTTAACATATCGTATAACAAGTCTCATTTGCTCTTTATGTGAGATGTCCTTTGATTCATCAACCAATATCCCAAAAAATTCATCATCCAAATCTTGGATAATAAGTTTAATCGTTTATTTAGCACATGCATCTACAATATCCTTTTGAATTGCTGGACAAATCATTATTTCATTTTTTGGAGCTTTATATAATATTACCTTTCCCATATCGGAATGCTTGTCCTTATGAAATTCCAAAAGTTCAACAAAAAGACCTTTGTATTAGGAATCTTCACCTTTCCCATATCGGAATGCTTGTCCTTATGAAATTCCAAAAGTTCAACAAAAAGACCTTTGTATTAGGAATCTTCACTTTCATTATGATCATGAAATGACAATCCATTTCTTAAGAGAAATCTTACCACATCAAGGGACGCATTTAAGCGTATTTGATGATCAGTTTTTACTTTCTCACTTTGCTTGTGAAAAGAAGATTGAATCGATTGTTCTTAATTTATCAAATCTTGCATCCTGTTAAAATATTTGTGATGGATACTACTTACTTCCCCGACATGCATTTTAAGTCTTTCTGTATCCTTGTTCCAACCCTTAAAATCATCTTTTGTAAATGCATCTCCTGCATTACCACGACTTTCAAGATCAATCTTAAATATATAACAACACAAACTGAATGCAACATCACCTTTTATGCTATATTCCAACCATTAAGAATATGGACCCTTAAACCAATTGGGTTCATGTGAATCACATTTTTTACAGTAAATCCGCCTCTGCACCAACTCTATTGAGCCACCTCTAACTTACGGTACAACACCTTCAAAAATATAATTAGTTAAGAAATATCCATGAAACTCTTTTCTTTAGTTAGTATTCAATTATGGTGTCATAAATTGTAACATCGAATTAGTCATGAAATATGACTAATTATTGGCAACTGCAAATCTTCCAAGTGTTGTATTATAAATTTAATAGGAGATTCAAGAAGTTTTAAAGAAAGAGACCCTTCCACAAACATAATGAAAGTAGAAATGAAAGGCACGACATATATTATTTCAACGAAAAGTAAATTTATTGTATCTGTATAGCTGATAGTAAATCAAAGAGGCTCAATACTTTGTTTGCTTCTTTGTTTGCCTGAACTCTCCGTAAAAGTATAAGACGAAACCCCAAAAGAGAAAGAAAAAGAGCAAGGCCTTTTTCACCTAAAAATTTCCCTATAAAAAACTACAGCTAATACCTCAGTAACGGAAAGTAAAACTGCGATCATAACCCCGGACATCAAAGAGGAAGAGCAGTAAATAACTCCAATAACACCCACAAAGAAGCATTGCCAAATAATGGCAGTCCATACTATCACTGTATAATATCTAGCTTCTCCGAAGTTAAATTATTTTGCCTCCCTTAATATTGCCTGCAAATTTGATCAATATATTAATCCTTACTTTTAATAGAGATTGTCTTTAGCTAAAAACAAAATTGAATCCAGTACTACCTAGTTTTCACCTATTTTGACGTATCCAACTTTAATATAAGGCGTCATATACATAAAATATCTCAGTCAACCCAAATCCACGATATTGATGTATGTCAAATTTAAAAAATATTACAGAATAGTATATGGAATATGAGAAAAAAAAAGCTTAAGGTAATTGAAATAAGAAGAAATAAACGAAAAAAAGAAAAAAGAAAAACAAAAAGAATATTAAACGCCAATACCTCACCTAAAGAGAAGTTGATAGACTTGTCTTTTGAAGGCCTTATGTATCTAATGGTAATAAATACCGAACGAGAGAAATATGATTCTCTATATTTCTGGGACACGAAATTTACAGGGGAAGACAATATGCATGTGTAGCAATGAGTTACAGGGGAATAAAAAAGTACCTGAAAATCGTTATTAACAACCATTTCTACGGTGCACAAAATAGTAGCAGCAAGACACATGACCATCTGAATCTCTAAGACAAACGTAGCAGTAATAGCTTGTTTTGCCTTCAAGTAAATCAACTCAATGCAAGGCAAAATGACTCCATACAAAGCTGCCGCCAGAAATGTCATCATAAAACCAAGAATATACGCTTTACTTTTCACACCTTCTGGTCGATCACCATTAGATCGAATACCCAATAAAACAACACCAACTGTCAACAAAATCACTGCATTGATGGAGTATGGTGTGAACTTCAACTTTACTATAAAGAAACCACCTACTCCTGTGAAGGCAAGTTGAGCAGCAAGAAGAAGTGAAGAGGTTGACACAGGGAGTTTTGACCCGCCCCACGAATAAAGAAAATAGTCAAGGCTAGTTACTACGCCAATAACGAACGATGCAATGAAAATTCTGGGTGTTATAAAGTAAAACTTAATTACTAGAATTAAGGGTTTATATTCGGTAGCAACTAATCATATATGCTGTTAAAAGATTAAATAAACTACATTGATATTTATATCACTCGATTGTGTTTTGTATGTGAATCATGAAATGCTAAAACTCAGTTGATACACCACAAGATACTTTTCTCACTTGCATGAACTTTTTGATAAAACTGCAAATTTATTTTGCAATTGATCCCTTCTTTTCTTATCATAGTAGACCAAAGAAAGTTATTATTTGAGCTTAATTTGTTCTGCTTAAATGTAAAAATAGTGGCTAAATGACTGTACATATATGGATACAATTAATTTTTTTAACAAATGAAGCATCTGAATGTTTATATTCTTTATTCCTACAGAAAACTACAGACGATAATGACATGATGTCTCCATTGAATACGTATGACAAGAGGACAAGATTGCGGCATTATTATATGACGATATGAGTTGTCAACTCTTGAGCAACAAAGTTTGCAAAATAGTTAAAAAAGAAAAACATCCATGATTGGCTGCAGTGAAGTGAATTTACCTATTCGATTACAGATTTTCATAGTCAGGTATGTTTTGGAAGGAAACGCTTTTATTTTTTGGACAAATTCTGAGTTGTAGTATAAGAATATAAGTATTGATCCAGATTCTTTTTGAAGAATATGTATTTAAATCATTAAATACTTGACTCCTTCTGTTAGGGATATATTTATGCAACATATCAGTTGTTTGAGCTAATCGAATTTTTATTCTTAATTATCATTCAAGCTTTATCCCCTATCACATGCAATTACGATTATATTCGTGATTGAATTAATAGGAAGTTAGTGTACCTTCTTCGTTGTTGTAATTTTAATGCCGTTGAAAGTTGAATTCTACTTGGTTGGAATGTTTGACATGGAATGTATCATGGAGATTCTATTGTTGTTGCCCTATACACGTTTATCTCTATGATAGAGAAATGTTTCTGAATGATTTAATTTATAGGATTCATGGATACTTCTCAATTTAGTTTGATTCTAACTTATAGGAATTCAAAAATATAAAAATGTCATCAAGTCTTGATGAAAGTTTTTTCATCACTATTTCTTAATCATAATTTATCCTCCATGAAACATATATGACAATTTGAGTTAAATATTTAGAGGAATACGTTTCAATAACTTTATTTACCATTATGAGTCTCTTAGAAGTAGAATAAGTTTTTTCTTATATTTAATTTGGTGGTTATACATTGTGACAAATTAAAACTTAATTTAGTTCTTTATTCTTCACTTAGGATTTTTCTGATATTCTGTTTGGCAATAGATGTTAATGAGGTATCAAAAAAAAAAAAAAAAATTCGATGCAATCATGGAGGGTTTATCAATTCAAGCTGCAATTTGACTGATGAATACAAATAAATGGCATGTAAAAGATTTTTAGAAACAAGTGAAAGGAATTCATCTATTTGTGTTTTGGTTTAATTCTTTTGAACATGATGGCTAAATTTTCACTTTAATATACATCTTTTCTATTATCGTTCCCGTTTATTTTTCCATTGAATTAGTTCGCACATCATACGTGTACGTATACTAGTTATAAATATAAGAGAACACCAGAAAGTTTTAAGGAAAGAGACCCTTTCACTAAAGTAACAAGGAAAGGAAACGACATATATTATTTCTACAAAAAATAATATTTTTGTATCTGTATAGTCATTATTGTATATCAAACAGTCTAAATTAATCAAACAGACTCAATATGCATTGTAGTCGTTTCGATTTCTGGACTTTTATTCGATGCAATCATGGAGGGTTTATCAATTCAAGCTGCAATTTGACTGATGAATACAAATAAATGGTATGTAAAAGATTTTTAGAAACAAGTGAAAGAAATTCATCTATTTGTGTTTTGGTTTAATTCTTTTGAACATGGCGACTAAATTTTCACTTTAATATACATCTTTTCTATTATCGCTCCCCGTTCATTTTTTCATTGAATTGGTCCGCACAACGCGCGTGTACGTATATTAGTTATAAATATAAGAGGAACACCAGAAATTTTTAAGGAAAGAGACCCTTTCACAAACATAATAAAATTAAAGTAGCAATGAAAGGAAACGACATATATTATTTCTACAAAAAATAATATTTTTTTATCTGTATAGTCATTATAGTAAATCAAACAGTCTCAATTAATCAAACAGACTCCGTATGCATTGTAGACGTTTCGATTTCTAGACTTTTATTCTTCTGCTTCTTTGTTTGTCTGAACTCTCCGTAGAAGTATGAGACGAAACCCCAAAGAGAAATAAAAAGAGCAAGGCCCTTTTCACCTGAAAAATTTTCCCTATAAAAAACTACAGCTAATACTTCAGTAACTGGAAGTAAAACTGCGATCATGACCCCGGACATCAAAGAGGAAGAGCAGTAAATAACTCCAATGACACCCACAAAGAAGCATTGCCAAATAACGGCAGTCCATACTATCACTGTATAATATCTAGCTTCTCCGAGATTAAATTGTTTAGCCTCACTTGATATTGCCTGCAAATTTGATCAATATATTAGTCCTTGCTTTTTAAAGATATTGTCTATAGCTAAAACAAAATTGAATCCAGTAGTACCTAGTTTCATATATTTTTGACATATCCAAATTAAATATGACGCGTCATATACATAAAATGTCTCAGTCAACCCAAACCCACGGTATTGATATAGATATTGTCCTTGCTCTTTAAAGATATTGTCTATAGCTAAAACAAAATTGAATCCAGTAGTACCTAGTTTCATATATTTTTGACATATCCAAATTAAATATGACGCGTCATATACATAAAATGTCTCAGTCAACCCAAACCCACGGTATTGATGTACGTCAAATTTTAAAAATGTTACAGAAGAGTATAATTTAGCGTTTCGAGCTGATTTCTTCTTTAATATAATGTCCCACTGCTGAACTCAAACTCACAACTCATTTCAAGCTTTTGTTCTTTGCCTTGTCATTAAGATTAAGTAAAGGAATTGACATAAGAAGAAAAACAAAAAGAAGTTTCCAACGAATATAAGAAATCCTAGAAGATGGAGTATTAAACGCCAATACCTTACCTAAAGAGAATTTATAGACTTGTCTTTTGAAGGCCTTATGTATCTAATTGTAATTAATAGCAAACGAGAGAAATATAATTCTCTCTATTTCTGGGACACGAAATTTACAGGGGAAGACAATATGCATGTGTAGCAATGAGTTATAGGGGAAGAAAAAAGTACCTGAAAATCATTATTGACGATCATTCCTACGGTGCAAAAAACAGTAGCAGCAAGACACATGACCATCTGAATCTCTAACACCAACGTCGCAGTAATAGCTTGTTTTGCCTTCAAGTAAATCAACTCAATGCAAGGCAAAATGACTCCATATAAAGCTGCCGCCAGAAGTGTCATTATAAAACCAAGAATATAGGCTTTACTTGTCACACCTTCTGGTCGATCACCATTAGATCGAATACCCAATAAAACAGCACCAACTGTCAACAAAATCACTGCATTGATGGAGTAGGGTGTGAACTTCAACTTTACTATGAAGAAAGCACCTACTCCAGTGAAGGCAAGTTGAGCAGCAAGAAGAAGTGAAGAGGTTGACACAGGGAGTTTTGACCCACCCCACGAATAAAGAAAATCATCAAGGCCAGTTACAACGCCAATGACGAACGATGCAATGAAAATTCTGGGTGTTATAAAGTAAAACTTGGTATTTGAACCTTCGATTTTTCGACGATAAAAGTATAGGATAGCAAGAGGTATAAGAGTGAGTGGCCATCCAGCAGTTTGTAACCAACTGCTGAACCATACTCTTGAACCTCCTTCGACATAATATAGACGCATCATTAAAGGGCCACCACAGATACCAACAGCGAGTATAAGACAACTAATCAAAAGGAGGATTCTCCTCGTGTTGGTGCTTAATCCTTTATGTTCCATATTAATTTTCAAGAGATTTGGATGCTAAGTTGGAGTATTCTGCTGAATGGTCTTCTTCTCCAAAGGTTTGGATTTTTGGATTTCTTGCATTGATGAGCTTTGTAGCCGGGCTATTTATAATTATAAGTAACTTTATAATTTTATTGCACCATTGAATTTTTGAAAAAATTATAGTACGCCAACCATGGACAGTGCCGCGTAACCACGCTACTAGTGGGCATAGTATTTTGCATTTCCATGTGTGAAGAGAAAAACTTAATAGGAAGGGACAAACGTGGTTTATAGTTAAGAATTGAATAATGATTAGTAGCGACCCATATGCCAATTTTGTTTAATTAAATAACTATGTGTAGTCAACTTTGGTCTTCTGTCTTTCCCACTCCCCCCACCAGCTCCAACGAACATGGTTAAACAAAACAATGTGAAATTCATGAGTTTATATCTATCGGAGTATCATCTAGTAAATTAAAAAAAATCAAAAGTTTAGCTACCGTGATGACAGAAGGGTTCAAGTTTAAATAGCCATTATGCCGTTTTGCCTTAAAAAAATTATTCTCTCCTACTCATATTAATAGTTATGGTTACTATAAATAATTATCTCAAATTATTTGTGTCCTTTTAGAAGTTCATTATAAAATTGATTGTTTTTTCGATTTTTTAACCTTAGTAATAATTGGTCTTAAAGATAGAAATAACACATAAATAGAATAAATATTCAATTAATAGAGATTATATTTTACGATATAAATAAGGGTAGAATAGTCTAATTTCTTTCCTAATTAATATTTCTTAATGAATGTGTCAAAGGGAAACATGACACATAATATGAGACGGAGGGAGTATATATGAAATTCACTTTTAAACCACTGTTTCAAATATTTCACTTGAAACATAAAATGGCATGACCAAATTAGTATTTTGCCATGTCCCGAAACTGGCACCCAACCCAACCAAATCTTCAGGATGCTCTAGTCAGATTGGAAGGCTTTATGGATAGTGTCACTAGAGTGGGTTTGTTGCGAGTAGCACCAGCCACCTTCTCAGGCTGGAGGAGGGGTTCGGACTCTTGTTGCACGTATCCTAGAGCAGGCAACTCCTCAGGCCCATGCCCTAGCGATTCAGCCAGCTGTGGTAGCTCAGTCAAGTATTCCAGCACAGGCCGGTGATGGAGCGACCATGACTTCTGATGCTTTAGGGAGACTTGATCTGTTCTCCAAGCTATTCACTACCACCTTCAGCGGTGCTTCGTCAGAGAATCCGCATGATTTTCTATTCAGCTATCATGAGATTCTCAGGACCATGGGTATAGTAGAAACCAGCCGGGTCGATTTTACCACCTTCCGGCTTGTAGGATCCACCAAGACTTGGTGGAGAGAGTTTTTGCCTTTCTAGACCAGCAGGGTCTCCAGCGTTGACATGGGATCAATTCGCAGAGTTGTTCTTGCAGAAGTTTCTTCCCCTCACTCAGCCCGAGGCACTTCACTGGCAGTTTGAGTGCCTCCAGCAGGGCTCCAAGACAATTACACAGTATAAGACCAGATTTGTTGACTTGGCATGCCATACGGTTGTGATACTCCCTACAAGGCGAGAGAAGGTCCAGAGGTTTATTGATGGGTCGATTCAGTCGATCCGTTTCCAGATGGCCATGGTAGTTGGTAGTGATATTTCCTTTTAGGTGGCGGCCAATATGGTCCGTAGGGTTGAGATGGCCCTCACACGGGGAGGTGGTCAGTTGTCGGACAAGAGGCCTTGTCATTCTGGTAGGTTCAATGGTACCTCGTCTGGAGGTAGGGATTCATATGGTAGAGGTCATTCACCGAGGACCTTTCAGTCGGTGCTTCAAGTTTCTCATGGTACTTCAGGCAATGGTGGTTGTCAGCAGTATTATCCAGATCAGCAGCCTATCAGTGCACCCCACTTCAGATCTTCAGGGAAGGACATTCAGGTTGACAGGGCCAGTAGTCGCAGTAGTCGAGATCTTGTTATGGCTGTGGTGACCCTGGTCATATTGTTAGGTTTTGCCCTCGAGCATCAGGCAGCTCTCAGCAGCAAGGTCCTCGCTCAATGATTCAAGCAGAAAGTGATCCACAGCCCGCCCAGCCAGCAAGAGGCAGGGGTAGGGATCATTGAGGTGGAGGTAGGGATCGTATAGGTAGAGCTCAAACCGACAGAGGTAGAGGTCAGCCACTAGTTGATCATCCTAGAGACATGGTTTAGGGAGGTGGGGCCCAGCCCCGGTGTTATGCTTTGCCAGCTAGGCCAGAGGCTGAGTCTTCCGATGATGTTATTACAGGTACTATTGTGGTCTGTGATAGGGATGCTTCAGTGCTATTTGACAATGGGTCTATGTATTCATGTGTGTCGTCTTATTTTGCACCCTACTTGGCTATGCCTAGTGATGCCTTGGGTATTCCTATATATGTATCTACACCAATGGGTGATTCTACAGTGGTCGACCGAGTCGATCGTTCCTGTGTAGTAGTATTTGAGGGTGTTGAGACCCGTGTTGATCTATTGCTTCTAGACATGGTGGATTTTGATGTTATATTAGGGATGGATTGGTTGTCCCCGTATCATGCGATCTTGGATTGTCACGCCAAGACCTTAGCTTTACCAGACTTGCCCTGATTGGAGTGGAGGGGGACCCAGGACATTCCACCCGCAGTGTTATTTCATATGTTAAGGCTCGATGCATGGTCGAGAAGGGTGTTTAGCTTATTTGGCATATGTTCGTGATTCCATCACAGAGGTTCCTTCTATTGACTCAATCCCTATTGTTTGGGAGTTCCCAGAGGTTTTCCTTTCCGACATGCCGGGTATGCCGCCCGAAAGGGATATTGATTTTTGTATTAATCTGGCTCCCGACACGCAGCCCATTTCTATCTCACCGTATCGTATGGCCCCGCCAAAGCTGAAGGAGTTAAAGGACCAGTTGCAAGATTTTCTAGAGAAGGGTATCATCAGGCCTAGCGTTTCCCCTTGGGGTGCGCCGGTTCTATTTGTGAAGAAAAAAGATGGATCGATGAGGATATGCATTGATTACCGACAGTTGAACAAGGTGACGATAAAGAACAAGTATTGGCTGTCAAGGAATGATGATTTTTTTGACCAATTACAGGGTGCGAAGGTATTTTCAAAGATAGATTTGAGATTGGGCTACCATCAGCTGAGGATTAGGGCGTCTGATGTCCCTAAGACAGCATTTCGCACTCGGTACGGGCATTATGAGTTTTGGTCATGTCATTTGGGTTGACCAATGCCCAGCAGCATTTATGGAGTTGATGAACCGAGTGTTCAGGCCTTATTTAGACTTATTCGTGGTAGTCTTTATTGATGATATTCTTGTGTACTCCCGCAGTCAGGAAGAGCATGAGCAGCACGGCACACCTCCTTTCGGCGCGCTTACCCCGAAGGATAATGCATAAGGGAGTTTTTCCAATTTAAGTGACAATGAGATTATTTATTTATTTCAGAGTCGCCACTTGGAATAAATTATGGTGTCCCAAGCCACCGATTTATTTAAATCCCAAATCAGGGAAATTTTTGACTTTCCAAATGAAGTCTGCGAACCAGAAATTCTAAGTAAGGAATTCTGTTGACCCGAGGGAAGGTGTTAGGCACCCCCGGATCCCGTGGTTCTAGCACGGTCGCTTAAATTATTGTAATGGCTAAATATTTGATTTTAAAATATATTCAATACTATAATGCAATTTTAAATCATTTACCGCGTTTGATTATTTTTTAAGAAAAAGTGAACATTCTTATTGAGGGGCCCCGCGATTTTATTTTCTATTTAGCAAGGCTCATAATATTTTTTATTTAAAAGGATAATCCTAAAGTGACTACATTTTTTTTTTTAGTTTATCTTTAAAAGAAAAGAAAAAGTCCTAATTAATTACATGCTTAAAATGCTATTCTATATTAGTACAAAAGGTGTTCCCTCACAAGCCTACTAAATGACAAATTTATTCTTCAAAATATAGAACTAACTACAATTTGACAAAACTAATAAAACGGAAAATAACAACAAATATTAATCAACAACTTCTCTATTTCATTTCAAAACTTCAACTTCCAATTCGATCTTATATCAACTCATAATTTTTAGAATTTGTACCTGGTATTGAAAAGAAGGGGAAGATGGAAAATCGACAGGCCGGTGAAAGTACGACAACAACAACAATAACAACCAGCAGTAGCTTCAACACTTCAATCCAGAATATCCCAGTAATATGGAGAAAAACCAGTAAAAATAGAGAAGAAAAATATATTCTGAAATTCCTCTTTGCTTTCTCTCTCTAGCTTTGAACTCTCTTCCATTCTCAAAAGAAACTCTCAAAAATTAAATTCTGTCTGTGTATATTTCTGTATCCAGAGTGTATATCGAGTGTATACTGCTCTCTTTTGTTTCCTTATTTTTCTTCTCTTCCTATTGTTTCCTCTCTTTTTTCCACCCCTTTTTTCATAAATCCTCTCTTCTATTTATAGGCAAGAATTTCGAAAATTTTCAGATTTTTTATTAAAAAAAACATTTTTTTAATTTAAAGAAAACCCACTATTCCATGTTTTCCTCTCCTTGTTTTCTTCCTTGATTTTCTTGCTCCCCACTACTTTATGTCATGTGATTATGATTATTTTTTGGCTAAAAAAAACTGAAATTTTCTTCTTGGGCCAAGGAGTTTTGGGTTGGGTAAGGGTGCTTAGGATTTTGCTTGTAACTTAATTTGCAAGATGGCCCAATCCAATTTTTTCTATTTTGTTCTTCTCCATTATTCAACTTCCTAATTAATAAAGCCCAAAATACTAAGATTAATTTATAAAAACTAAAATTTATCTTGAAATACTAATTAACTCATAATAATAATTATCACACAAAATTAAACATTAATAAAAATAAACTTGCACGATTTGGACATTAAATGCTTAAAAAATGCAAAATACATATTTTTTATGACTTTTCATTTCTGTAAAATAAACTTAATTGTAAACTTGAATTTTATATACATATGCAACATATTTTTTTGTATATTTTATTTATCTAAACAAGCAAATATGCACAGATAAAAATGCAAATAATACAAGAAAAATAACACAAAATTCACAACAATTGCAAGAAAACTAAAATTATTTTATTTTGAATCTTTGGGAGTATTTCTCTTATAGGGCAAAAATCACGTGCTCACAGCTGCCCTCTTTACTCGGAAACACGAAGAGTTTTCGTGCAAAGATAAGTGAGCGGATACGAGCGATTTTTGCCCGTTTGAGTACTCCGGGTGAAGCATTTTTTGGAAAAAATTTGACCGAGCCTCTGCTTCAGAAGGCCTCCTACATATCCTGGGCTAAATAGGAACCGGGTCAATGTAGTTCGGGAAGTTTTGGTAGCTGGGACTACCATGACTGCTGTGATCTTGTTGTTACTTGTTGTTGCTGCTGATGCCACTGCTTAACTGATCTCCTTATTACACCGTGCTAAATGAAAAATAAGATGCTAGACTAAGTTACAGTATTGCAAATTCTTATCTATCTTTTCAACTTGATCTTGTCATGTTCCTTGCCATCCTGCTAGCTTTGATGTTTCTTCACATGCTTCTTTTCTTCTGACAATTGTTATCTCGGCCTATCTTGATTGCCGAACTCCGACCGTTGGTCCCTTCATTGTGATCTTCAAACTATTTTCCTTCGAAGTTTGAATCTATCTTTTCTGACCCTTGTTGCCTTCCTTTTGATTTTGAACTTGGATTCTTGCTGAGGATTTCCTTTTTGCTTCTGTCACTTTCCGATTCTTCACTATCCTTATCAAATCTTAGAAATTGAGACGCCGTTTTGCTTTTCCGGCAGGCTTCTGACTTTATCGACAAACTCTAATCATAAATCGCCATTCCATTCTTCGGGCGGGCACCTGATTTCAACAACACTTCAAAATAATAACTCGCCACTCCATTCTTCAGGCGGGCTCCCTGACTTCAACTATAACTTCAACACTAAATCGCCACTCCATTCTTCATGCGGGCTCCCTGACTTCAACTATAACTTCAAAACTAAATCGCCACTCCATTCTTCGGGCGGGCTCCCTGACTTCAACTGCCACTTCAAAATAAATCGCCACTCCATTCTTCAGGCGGGCTCCCTGACTTCAACTATAACTTCAAAACTAAATCGCTACTTCATTCTTCAGGCGGGCTCCCCGACTTCAACTATAACTTCAAAACTATATCGCCACTCCATTCTTCAGGCGGGCTCACTGACATTAACTACAACTTCAAAACTAAATCTCCACTCCATTCTTCAGGCGGGCTCCCTGACTTCAACTATAACTTCAAAACTAAATCGCCACTCCATTCTTCAGGCGGGCTCCCCGACTTCAACTACAAACTTCGAACTTCATCCCATCCCTATCATCTTCCATCGCTTCTTGCACCACTTTCTTCTTCCTGCATCACCTCTTAAACCATCATTTCTCCTAAATTACCTTGTTCTGGAATTGCTTTCCTCCTGGGTCGTGTTGTTTTCCCTCCGGACTGCCGGGGATATGTTTAGAATTATTTACTTGCCTGCTGAGGATAATGATGCTGGGAACATTTTTCTTCATTCCCTCCCTTCCTTTGACTCATGCGCTTGAATTTGTGCTGGGAACTCTTGTTGTAACCCTCTGCTTTATGGTGGGTTACTGGTTTCAAGACCTGCAATGTAAAGACTGAAGACATGCCTCTTGTTATACAGGTAGGCGCATGTTTTTATTAGCAACTTTTGAATTTAAAATGCATTCTGGCAAATCATTAAAAATAAAACAAACATAAAATATCCTATTCGAGGGTGGATAGTCCCATCGTATCCTATTCGAGGGCGGATACTCCCATCGTATTCTATTCGAGGGCGAATACTCCCATCGTATTCTATTCGAGGGCGAATACTCCCATCGTATCCTATTCGAGGGCGGATACTCCCATCGTATTCTATTTGAGGGCGAATACTCCCATCGTATCCTATTCGAGGGCGGATACTCCCATCGTATTCTATTCGAGGGCGGATACTCCCATCGTATTCTATTCGAGGGCGGATACTCCCATCGTATCCTATTCGAGGGCGGATACTCCCATCGTATTCTATTCGAGGGTGAATACTCCCATCGTATCCGATTCGAGGGCGAATACTCCCATTGTATCCTATTCGAGGGCGAATACTCCCATCGTATTCTATTCGAGGGCGAATACTCCCATCGTATCCTATTCGAGGGCGGATACTCCCATCGTATTCTATTCGAGGGCGAATACTCCCATCGTATCCTATTCGAGGGCGGATACTCCCATCATATTCTATTCGAGGGCGAATACTCCCATCGTATTATATTCGAGGGCGAATACTCCCATCATATTCTATTCGAGGGCGAATACTCCCATCGTATTCTATTCGAGGGCGAATACCCCCATCATATTCTATTCGAGGGCGAATACTCCCATCGTATTCTATTCGAGGGCGAATACTCCCATGATATCAATGTTTGAGAATGAACAAACCTGAGACGTCATGTTCGAAGGTGGACAAACCTGAAATATCCTACTTGAAGGTGGACAAACCTGATACGTCATCTTGAATTGCCTTCCTCGTTTCTCCGGGAAAATTTTCAACAACGGCAGAAAATTTTCTTCCCCAGTATTGGTATTCTTCCTTGTGGCATGACTTTCTGCTATCAATAGCACTTTCTTTCCATGTTTCAAATCAAAGAAAATTTGTTAGTTCAAAACATTGTGAGCGGTTGTGCCGCTCCTGTGGGGTGGTTTTTTTCTTTTCTCCTTTCCCTCGCTCGGGGTTCCCAAAACTTGTTGGGGAATGATTTCAATTACTGGAGATGATATTCCTGTTGGGGATGGGTTTTTCCATTTATCCCTTCCCCGTTCTGTGTTTCTCAACTTGCTGGGGGTTATTTTGTTGAAGACGAGATTTCCTTTCTTTCTTTACAACTCTGTGTTGTCCGACCACCTCGGAACTTGTTATAGATAACATTGCTGGGTGATTTTCATTTCTCAAAATTGGTATTTCACTCTTCTTGAAGGCTGTTGAGGATGACACTGGTTCGAAGACCATTTCCCTTAAGACTTTCCTTCTTCCCCAAGTGGGTATTGACTTCCAGAAAATTTTCAAACTGAAAAGAAAATTTTCTGCCCCAGTTTAATAATCTTCTTTGCACCATACTTCTCTGCCGTCAATGGCATTTCCTTGCCTTGCATAATAATTGGAAAGTTGGTGGAAAGTTTTGAAGTCATTTCTCACTATGTTTTGACTAGACAGACTTTGATGGGGGAATTTTTGACAAAAGGAGAAAGATAAAAAGAAACAACAAAAAGAAGACAAGGGAGAACTGACTCTCTAACAAGAAACAACTATAAAAACTTATCAAACGCGAATACCAACTCTACTGGTCATGACATGCACATATGGCCTATCCTCCGTCGTTAATCGCCTTTCACAATTTCCATCTAACTATCACCTTTGTTCGACTTGTAGTGCCCGAAGGGTTTTAACTTTCAAGCCTCTCTCATTTTTGTTTTCTCTCAGCTTTCGTCGCCTTATGGTACCTGTGAAGGTTTTCACTGGTAAGACTCTCTCATTTGTATTACTTTTAGCTGAGGATTGGGGTGCCACTGCTAAAACTATCTCGTAATTATTTTCTGCTGGGAATCAGAGTCTTTTCTGCTGGGAATCAAAGTGTCATATTCTGATGAGACTCTCGTGTTTGCTTGACTTGGCCTCTTTTGAAGACTGATCGGAAGGTCTTTCTTTGGACCGTAATGTGGGATTTGGATAGGTCTAGAAAGAAAGGGTATTGAAGGCTCAAAACAAAATCAATTTTGGGTTCAAAATTTACAACCTTCGGACCTAAATTTATTTATAATCAACACAATTTTTCTTTGCCCCAGTTTTTTACTTGGGGAATTTTTATTACTTTATTTACACTATGACCAAGCTGTGAAGCGCCTACGTATCCTCTTTAAGGAATCAGGTCAAACGTAGTTCCCAATCCCTTTTTTTTCAAGTTTCATTCATTTTTCTTTTTCTTTTCTTTTCTTTATCTCTTTTTGTTTTTCTTTTCTTTTCTTTTCCTTTATCCCTTTCTTCTCTTGTCTTTCAAACTTGTGTTTCTAGTCTTTGCAACTAATTTCGAAGGAGGGGTATAAAAGAATATAAATTAAGGCTCAAAGGGTTGACGATGGATAAAGTGTTTGGATACCAGAACAAAATGCCTTCATCATTCCAATCTTCAAAACATGCCAAGTTCAAACAACATATTCACGATATCTTCTGTTTGTGCCCTCATCGATAACCATATCGTCCATTAGCCTTTTCATCTATCATTTTAAAGTATTGCTGGACGACACTTTCATTTCAATATCACGAGCGAACCCCGTCTTAGCATGGCCAATTTTCCTTTAAGGGTTTCTTCGTGTTTTACATGCCCCAGTCTCACATGATTCGGGCTCCAAATAATCTCAAATCATTTTTATTTCTTTTTTAAAATGACCTAATTATCTTCTAATTGCTTCATGATTAACCCTTAATATTAGGCCAAACTTATGTGCGATGCCATGTCATTAGAGTCGGCGTTCGAACAAATGACAAATTTAAAGATAGAAAAACTAAACAAAGAGACGAACCTGGTAATAAAAGACCAAAAGTTTCACTAAACGGAGAATTGGTTCAAATACAAACAAGCAAACCAAAAATACAAACCTGAAACGAGACTTGATAAGACAAGGCAAACTGAAATGACCAAAATGGAAAGATAAGAGGGTTTCACTACAAGGCAAAATCTAGGTCACAACCCTAGAAACAACTCGGACAAAAGAAATGACAACAAAAACAAACCACCGAAAACTCCTCATGATTACCAAGCATGACTTCTCATATACCAACTTCTGCCGATTGGTTTTGCTTTGGAATACAGATCGGGCTTCTTAATTTTCCCTTCCCTTGTGTATCAATTTAATCACATGGGTCTAAGGGTGAGCTGGCAATGGATTCTGATTAATGTTGGGTGCCTCTGGTGTCTGAACCTCGATCTTATTGGTGTCAATAAGATTTTGCACTGCATGTTTCAGTTTCCAACATTTCTCGGTATCATGTCCAAGAGCCCCTGAACAATACTCACAGCTTACTGAGCGATCCACATTTGGGGGTAGGGGATTTGGCAATCTTGTCTCAATAGGACTCAACAAACCTATCTGCTTCAATTTGTGGAACAGAGCAGTATAAGTTTCTCCCAACTCAATGAATGTTCTTTGTGCCTTTTCCCTTATGAAGGCATGATTCCCTCGGAAACCTGGTCCTGGAGGGTTATTGTAGGCCCTTGGTGGTGGATATGTGTTTCGGGGAGGGTGATTAAGGTGATTTGGGTGGTAGGGTCTGGCTTGGTAATGAGGTGAATGACCTTTCGATCTGGACCAAGTACCCTCCTCTACCGTTGCAACTTCTTCTTTTCTCTTTTTCCCGAATGCAACCCCTGTGCCATTCTGAATAGCTTGACTTGTTGCTTTCAACGCGGAATAGCTCAAGATCTTATTGGACTTAAGTCCCTCTTCTATCATTCCGCCCATTTTGACCACCTCGTTGAAAGATTTACCAACCGATGTCACCAGGTGACTAAAGTAAGTTGGCTCCAGTGTCTGCAAGAAGTAATCTACCATCTCGTTCTCTCTCATCGGGGGATCTACCCTTGCTGCATGTTCCTTCCAGCGGAACCCAAATTCTCTAAAGCTTTCGGCGGGTTTCTTCTCTAACTTTAGCAATGATAAGCGATCAGGGATTATTTCAAGATTATATTGAAACTGGCCGATGAATGCTTGAGCCAAGTCATCCCATGTAAACCATCTGCTGGGATCCTGCCTGGTGTACCACTCTAGTGCAGACCCTCCCAAACTCTGACCGAAGTAAGCTATCGGAATTTTATCTCGCCCTCCGGCTCCTCGCATTTTGCTGCAGAAACCTCGGAGATGGGCTACTGGGTCACCATGCCCCTCGTATAGATCAAATTTGGGCATTTTGAACCCAGCGGGCAACTGGACATCTGGAAATGGGCACAGATCTTTGTAAGCAACACTGACTTGGTTGCCTAAACCATGCATATTCCTGAAGGATTGCTCCGGGCTTTTAACTTTCCGAATAACTTCCTCCTGCTCCAAACTTTTGAAGTG
This sequence comes from Nicotiana noctiflora, assembly GCA_032618575.1. Classification (NCBI taxonomy): domain Eukaryota; kingdom Viridiplantae; phylum Streptophyta; class Magnoliopsida; order Solanales; family Solanaceae; genus Nicotiana; species Nicotiana noctiflora. The sequence continues at coordinate 133,737 of JASVEL010001158.1, forward strand.
CCTTTCCGGTTCTGCCGGATTATCCCAGTGAGGGGTGTGTGAATACAGTTTAGGAGCCTTAAAGGTAGGCTCGGGAGAATAGCAATGATTGTCATGGATTTGAAAAAGCGGCTCAGTGGACGACTTCTGTAAAGTAGCAGGTGGAGGTGCCACAAAAACAGGGGTAACCGGGGGAGGAGGATTTTGTCTAGCTTGTGAAACCTGGGATGTATATGGGTTTTCCCCTTGATAATATGGATAGATCGGTGCGCTTGTCGAGGGGTCAATGGGCGGACGCTCTGGTGCTGGTGTAAGAGTAGGAAGGTTTGGTGATGACTGTCCCCTAGCCCAGGCTAGGTGCATCTCTGCTATTTGCTGTCTTAACCGGTCCACCTCCTCTTTCATAATCTGTATCTCTGTTTTCTCTCCGTCGAGACTTTGCCGGAACTAGACATGCTTGCTAGAATTGGACCTTTTGATCTAGTATGGTAATGGTGATTGGCCAGAATATTTTGTCAAGCCAACCGCTAAACTTTCTGGAAATGCAACAAACTTGTAAGCTCACAGAGTTTAACAGATATGTTATCGCACGTTGGATGCAATGCACCTAGTCAATTAACCATATATGTATTCACTGCATGCATCATTCCAGCTTTTCCTTTTCCATTATCCTTGAAAACCTCTCTCGTTATTAACCTCCCTTTTTTTCATTTTTTTTTCAAATGGGAATAAAAAACCTTGTTTTTACAAACACGGCCTTTCAGCGCCTCGGGGACGAAGATTATAAGGCTGTGAGGGTCAATTGACAAAAAAAAAAAAAATCTACAAACTGACCCAAAAGTGGCCGTTTATGCAAAGTCAGTCTTCCGGCGTCCCTTTCGGGTACATTCGGCTGTTTTTTAAAACGGCATCACTCAACTTATTTACAACGAAAAATTAATTTCGATATTTTTGGCTATTCTTTTTTGGCAAAAGGGGAGGTTGAACCTGATAAAGGTTGCCTACGTATCTCATATCTAGTGAGAATCAAACCAGCGTAGTTCGGTCATATAAAAACAAACTACATCTGTAAATGAAACAAACTATTTATTATTTTTTCACACATTTTTTTTTAATTTTAATTTTTTTTTCTTTTTTAAGTAAAAAAAACAAACTATTTTGAAACTATTTTTTTATTTTTTTTTATTTTGATCACACATTTTTTTTATTTTACAACAAACATTTTTTTTTCTTTTTAAGTAAAAAAAACAAACTATTTTGAAACTATTTTTTTTTCATTTTCCTCAATATAAAAAAAAACCGGTTAGCCTGCAAGTCCGAAGCAAATGAATGCGTAAAACAAACAGGATGCAGCAGGATGGTCTTTTCATTTCAGTCATCTGTCCTAGACTGACCAAACCCCTCTGTTGAGTACCCTAAGTCAAATGCATGTGATGCAAACAAACGTCCTACTAGGGATCCGGCATGAGTTTATTGTTCTTCTAGGTTTAAACCCTAGGTTTATTGGTCTAGACCTGCTGGCTTATCCGAGCGGACAACTCGAGCTGAGGAGTGTCAGTACACCGGTAGCATGGCTTTCCGGCTTAGTTGACAATACTCCCCGCCTAAACATGTGTGACTAAAAATCCTTCACCGGGTGCCAAGCACCACAGCTATCTTGAGAAAAATGGGCTATGTCCAGCAAATGCCCGATATTATATTTCAAAGAGACTCGGAGGAGAAAGTGGGTATCGGCATAATTTATATACAATTCAAAAAATATCAAAGCGGTAAATCAAAATTTAGCATATAAAATATAAACATGTAATAAAATCAGATAATAAATAAGCCAAATAAAATAATTATTCAAAGCTCGAATTCTTAAACCCCGAACCGGTAGTCCTGAGTTTTATTCCCCAGCAGAGTCGCCAGAGCTGTCACACCTCCTTTCGGCGCGCTTACCCCGAAGGATAATGCATAAGGGAGTTTTTTCAATTTAAGTGACAATATTCGAAATGAGATTATTTATTTATTTCAGAGTCGCCACTTGGAATAAATTATGGTGTCCCAAGCCACCGATTTATTTAAATCCCAAATCGAGGAAATTTTTGACTTTCCAAATGAAGTCTGCGAACCAGAAATTCTAAGTAAGGAATTCTGTTGACCCGAGGGAAGGTGTTAGGCACCCCCGGATCCCGTGGTTCTAGCACGGTCGCTTAAATTATTGTAATGGCTAAATATTTGATTTTAAAATATATTCAATACTATAATGCAATTTTAAATCATTTACCGCGTTTGATTTTTTTTTAAGAAAAAGTGAACATTCTTATTGAGGGGCCCCACGATTTTATTTTCTATTTAGCAAGGCTCGTAATATTTTTTATTTAAAAGGATAATCCTAAAGTGACTACATTTTTTTTTATTTAGTTTATCTTTAAAAGAAAAGAAAAAGTCCTAATTAATTACATGCTTAAAATGCTATTCTATATTAGTACAAATGGTGTTCCCTCACAAGCCGACTAAATGACAAATTTATTCTTCAAAATATAGAACTAACTACAATTTGACAAAACTAATAAAACGGAAAATAACAACAAATATTAATCAATAACTTCTCTATTTCATTTCAAAACTTCAACTTCCAATTCGATCTTATATCAACACATAATTTTTAGAATGTGTACCTGGTATTGAAAAGAAGGGGAAGATGGAAAATCGACAGGTCGGTGAAAGTACAACAACAACAACAATAACAACCAGCAGTAGCTTCAACACCCCAATCCAGAATATCCCAGCAATATGGAGAAAAACCAGTAAAAATAGAGAAGAAAAATATATTCCGAAATTTCTCTTTGCTTTCTCTCTCTAGCTTTGAACTCTCTTCCATTCTCAAAAGAAACTCTCAACAATTAAATTCTGTGCGTGTATATTTCCGTATACAGAGTGTATATCGAGTGTATACTGCTCCCTTTTATTCCCTTATTTTTCTTCTCTTCCTATTGTTTCCTCTCTTTTTTCCATCCCTTTTTTTCTTAAATCCTCTCTTCTATTTATAGGCAAGAATTTCGAAAATTTTCAGATTTTTTATTAAAAAGAAAAATATTTTTTTAATTTAAAGAAAACTCACTATTCCATGTTTTCTTCTCCTTGTTTTCTTCCTTGATTTCCTTGATCCCCACTACTTTATGTCATGTGATTATGATTATTATTTGGCTAAAAAAAATCTGAAATTTTCTTCTTGGGCCAAGGGGTTTTGGGTTGGGTAAGGGTGCTTGGGATTGGGCTTGTAACTTAATTTGCAAGATGGCCCAATCCAATTTTTTCTATTTTGTTCTTCTCCATTATTCAACTTCCTAATTAATAAAGCCCAAAATACTAAGATTAATTTATAAAAACTAAAAATTATCTTGAAATACTAATTAACTCATAATAATAATTTCACACAAAATTAAACATTAATAAAAATAAAATTGCACGATTTGGACATTAAATGCTTAAAAAATGCAAAATACATATTTTTTATGACTTTTCATTTCTGTAAAATAAACTTAATTGTAAACTTGAATTTTATATACATATGCAACATATTTTTTGTATATTTTATTTAGTTAAACAAGCAAATATGCACAGATAAAAATGCAAATAATACAAAAGAAATAACACAAAATTCACAACAATTGCAAAAAAACTAAAATTATTTTATTTTGAATCTTTGGGAGTATTTCTCTTATAGGGCAAAAATCACGTGCTCACACATCACCTCAGAGTTGTTCTTCACTCTCTGAAGGATAGTCTGTTGTATGCGAAGTTCTCGAAGTGCGAGTTCTGGTTGAGCTCAGTTGCATTTCTAGGTCATGTAGTATCTGTAGAGGGCATTCAGGTAGACCCGAAGAAGATTGAAGCAGTCAAGAATTGGCCTTGACCAGCTTCAGTGATTGAGATTCGGAGTTTCTTAGGGTTAGCAAGATATTATTGTCGATTCGTGGAAGGGTTTTTATCTATAGCAGTCCCGTTGACCAAGTTGACCTAGAAGGGTGCCCTGTTCAGGTGGTCAAACGAGTGCGAGGAGAGCTTTCAAAAGCTCAAGACAGCTCTGACTACGGCACCGATATTGGTTTTGCATATAGGTTCAGGGCCTTATAGAGTTTATTGTGCTTCCCCAATTGGGCTTGGCTCAGTATTGATGCAGGATGGCAAGGTCATTGCTTATGCTTCGAGGTAGTTGAAGATTCACAAGAAGAATTACCCAGTCCATGATCTAGAGTTGGCAACCATTATTCATGCTTTGATGATATGGAGGCATTACTTTAATGGTGTGACGTGTGAGGTGTACACTGATCATAAGATTCTGCAACACTTGTTCAAGCAGAAAGAGTTGAACTTGAGGCAGCAGAGATCGTTGGAGCTATTGAAGTATTATGATGTTACTATTTTGTACCACCCGGGGAGAGCCAATGTGGTGGATGTGCATTGAGTAGGAAGTCAGCCAGCATGGATTGTCTTACTTATGTTCCGGTCAGCTATAGATCGCTTGCTGTGGATATTCATGGCTTAGCCAATCGGTTTGTGAGGTTGGACATTTCTGAGCCTAGCCGAGTTTTAGCTTGCACGATCGCTCGTTCTTCATTATTTCAACGTATCAGTGATCGGCAGTTTGATGATCCTCATTTATGTGTCCTGAGAGACACGGTGCAGCGTGGAGGTGCCATGAATGTGACTTGAGATATGGAAGGTATTTTGAGGTTGTAGGGGCGAGTTTGTTCACCCGGTAGCAGGTTTTGAGCTGATTGAAGGTATTACTATGGAAGCCGAGTAAGGTGACCGCCAGCGTTCGCGGCACCGAATTTCTTCTTTTTTATTCTAAATTTAATCCATGTATTATAGACCTTGTAGTTGTAATAAAAATTCTTCTAGATGCTCGTGACTTGTGACACCCTGGTCCGGCTGTGTTGGGGTGTAAATATCTGTTATTAATGTCATTTAGTCGTATTTATCCATTTATTTATGTTTAATAATTGTTAAAGAGGCGAATTGGGTTAGTTGGATGGCCTTGTCTTTACGAGAGGCACTATCACGACCGGGTTGGAAATCGGGTCGTGACAGTCCCGTAAGTATTTCTCGAGACTTAAGCAACTTTTTCAACTTCTCTACTTAGTGTTTTGACGTATTTCCTTGCGTTTAAAATATGCACCAATAGTATTCAATGTGTTAGTGACAACATCAAAAAAATTACTTACATCTGGATGCTTTTTATAAAGAGCTGCAAGTGTTAATTGCAACTGATGGGCAAAATAATAAACACAATAGGCAGATGGAACATCTTGTAAAATCAAAGGCTTTAGGCCATTTATTCTTCCTTGCATATTACTAGCTCTTAACCTTGTCCACGTAGCTTGGATGAGCTTAACATGATCCAAAAGTAAATTATAAATTGTTTTCAGTAATGTTAGTGCATATGCATCATTCACATAGACAATATCCAAAAAGTGCACAATTGTCACACCTCCTTTTGGCGCGCCCCCTACCCCGGAGGGTAGGAGCGTAAGGGGAGTTTTTCCAATTTAAGTGACAATGTTCGAAACGGGATTATTTTATTTATTTCAGAGTCGCCACTTGGAATAAATTAAGGTGTCCCAAGTCACCGATTTATTTAAATCCCGAATCGAGGAAATTTCGACTTTCCAAATGAAGTCTGCGAACCAGAAATTCTAAGTAAGGAATTCTGTTGACCCGAGGGAAGGTGTTAGGCACCCCGGATCCCGTGGTTCTAGCACGGTCGCTTCAATTATTATAAATGGCTAAAAATACCTGATTTTATACATGTTTACAAATTATATGCTCCAATTAAATCTTTTAAACCGCTATATTAATTTGAAACCATGTCAAAAGAAAAGACTAATTGCAACATAGACTCGGACTTTTTGACAGATAGGTGAATATAAAAAAAAGTATCCGGATTATTTATTTGAAACTATGCCGATTAAAACCATCGTAAAACTAACCCAAAAAAAAAATATTTACTTAACAGTGTATCCCTTAAATTATTTCCGATTAAAGAATCATACCAAATGATATATTATTTCCTAGATTTGATTTATGGCCGGAGATTGAATGACAAGATATAAGTTAACGGAAAATTGATCAAAATATGCGAAATAGAAATAATTCACCTTGATCCAATTATTAAAAAATAAGATTGTTTACTATCCTTAATCCGATGTTAATTAGCGAAAGCAAGACTATGCGATTAAAATCGATCTAACATTAGCATCTAAAACCCGGGCTAACTTATCTTGTCTACTTAAGTATAAACAGATTTCAAGAGAAAATCAAGTGAAGAAATTCAAAAATGATTCAAAATACCTTGCATTAATAATTAACATCAATCAAATTAATAACTTAAACATGCTTAAGTTAATTGACTTTAACAAATTACCAATTTAATATATCAAGGGAAATCTCAATCCGTACAAATGCATTAGACAACTAACAAATGTATATCACAAAATTGAATCCGGTTCTAAAAATTACTAACCAATAACCCAAAGTCCCTTTAGTCTAATTACTAAAACAAAACTCCGGAATTTCTAATGGTGACTTGATGTATTCCGAAAATCTATGACTGCAGTAATTGATTAAACAAAGATGCAATACAGAGGAAAATTTAAAATGATAACAGTAGTTTCTTCAGTTGATTCCGAAATGATTCAGGTACATTGAGTGAAAAACTTCAAAGCATTATGGAGGATGAAATACCTGGGATTTGAATTGAAATAGAGCAAAAGAAAAGGTCAGCAACAGCAAGTGAAGTGAAGAAAAACAACAGTTGGCAGCAACAAACAAGCAACAGCAGTAACACTTGAAACTCCAGTACAACTCAAAGACCTCAAACTTAGACAGGAACAGAATCCAGGCAACGACCCAAGATCAATTGGTGAACCAAACAGAAACAAACGAATGATCTCCGAAGAATTGAACACTCAAAATTCGAAAGAGAACACTGTATGTGTGTGTGTGTGAAAACAGGGATATACTCTTCTGATACACACACTGTGAAAACAGAGAACACTGTGAAAACAGTTTGTATGTGAAAACAGTTTTCTGTTCTGAGTGTGTGCCTGTATGTGTGAATTCCAGAGAGTATTCACTGTATGTGTGTGTGTGTTCTCACTGTGTGTGTTTTCAGAGAGTATTTTCAGAGAGTATCTCACTGTGTTTGTGTATGTTTTTTCTCTCTCAAATGTGTGCTCTCTCTCTGTTTTTGTGTCCTCTATCAGTGAGTGTCTATTGTGTTTTATAGCCTAGAGATCCAAAGCAACAACCCTTTCTTTTTCAGTTTCAGATCTGTCCAGCACCTATTATTCCCCTTTTTCAACCTTTTTCAGCTGTATATTCCCTACCATGTGCATCATCTTAACTTCTAATAACTACTCCCATGTTATCTACTTTTCTAACCTTTTCAAAATACTAAACCAAGCCAGCAAAGTCCTCTTTTTATTAAGCAATTTTAAACTAAGTGGTGTATTAATATTCAGCATTGGTAGCCCACTTAAATTGAATAATTTTCAGGTTTCATTCCCCTAAGTTAAACTCCTAAAGCTACTGAAGCTATCAATCTATCCAAAACCTACCAGCTATAACCAAACTTAGTAGCTAACTAGATCAAAAGAATCAAACAAACAAAGCAGAACAGTTCAATAAACAACAGTGAACCAATCTGCCCGGGATTCTCAAACAATAATTCCGTGAATTTAAACAACAACATTCGTTGAGTCGAATCACAATATGTGTGATTGACATTCAAACAAATGCAAACACAGTGAATCAGGGAATCTCGGCCAATGCCGGGGAATATCAAACCAATTGTTCGACGACGCTAATCGACGCGAACCCGTATTCAACAACATTGGTAATCAAATAGACAAAACAAAACTTTAGAATTGACAATTCACTAAACAGTGTTCTCGGCCAAAGAAGAGAAAAGAAAAAAAACAAAAATGAAGCTAACTAATCGACGACGCTAATCGACGCGAACACGTATTTGACAACATTCGATTACACAATTACGATATGTGCAATCGATAACCGATAATCGACAAACAGTGACAATACACATTCTCGGGCAGCACATTGGATTTCAACATCAAACAAATCGACGACATTAACAACGAAGTGAATTCGATTTACAATTACATGTTAACAACGAAGAATAACAAACAACAGATCGACCAAATAAAAAGGTCCCAAAGAGATGAGGAAAACGAGAATTGGCATCCGAATCACAATGAAATCAACAACAATCGAAAACTAACAAAGCGATGGGTATAATTAAACAAAAACAGAGAAGAAAATAAGAAATACCTTCGGAGCAAAAACAAAAATGGAGATTCGGCCGCTTGGTCTTTGGCATTTGAGGTCGAAATGACCTTAATTGAAATGTTTTCTAAATGAAAACATATCAATTAAGGTCTATTAGACCTCAATTTGATAAAATCTGTCGAAGAAATCCCAATTCGAGTTTGGGTTCTTGGAGCTCGATTTTTTCGGGTTTAGTGGTTTCCGACCAGATTCGAATAGAAATAACGGTGGTTAGGGTGTGAGGGAGATGAGGTGAATGTTGGGTGTGAGTTTGGGATCCATTGGAGGCGGCGGCGCCGCTAGGGTTTGTGGCTAAAGGTGGAGATTTGAGGAGTTACGGGGGTGTTTGAAACTAACTAATAGGGGGGTTGAGACGGGGAGGTTGAGGCGAGCTTGGGGTGTAAATTTGGAAGGGATTGGAAGTTTCCCGCCGGCGGAGGCGATTTCCGGCCGGCGGATTAGGGTGGCTAGGCGGCGGCGATTTTGGAGAGGAAGGAATGAAGGTGAATTTAGGGTTAAATTTGATTTTGGTATATTAAAATGAGGAATTAACCTGAGCCGTTGGATTAGAAGGGAGCAACGGCCGAGATTAAAGCTGGGATGGATTGGGTTGGGTATTGTTTGGGCCGAATTTGGATAGATTATTTGGGCCTGGTTTTGTTTGGGGATAAATAGCCTAGTTAGCCTTTTTCTTCTCCAATTCTTTCTCTCCTTAATTTAGTTCCTAATTAAAAAATAAAAATTCTAATTACACAAAACAAAATCAAATCAAATTAAACACTAATTAAATTACACTAACAAATATCAAACACAATCAAACATCACTTAAATACAAATGACGCAATCAGGCATTTAAATGCTAAAGAAAAATGTAGAAGATGAATTATTTTTTTGTGATTTTCATTTTGTAAGATAAAATTAATTACTCCTAATTTCAAAGTTATATAAAAATGTAAACACGACATATTTTTGTATTTTTTATCAATTTAACATATATAATCATGCATATACAAATGCAAACAATTACCAAAAATAACACGAAAATTCACTAAAACACACATCATAAAAAAAATAGACAATTTTTGTTTTGATTTTGTGGGAGTAATTCATGTTAGGCAAAAATCACGTGCTCACAGCTGCCCCTCTTTGCGCGGAAACCACGAAGAGTTTTCGTGCAAAGATAAATGAGCAAATACGAGCGATTTTTGCCCGTTTGAATACTCCGTGGGAAGCATTTTGAAAGAGTTTTGACCGAGCCTTTGCTTCGGAGGCCTCCTACATATCCTGGGCTAAACAGGAATCAGGTCAATGTAGTTCGGGAAGTTTTGGTAGCTGGGACTACCGTGGACTGACACTTTGCTGTTACTGTTGCTATCGTTGCTGCTGTTGTTGCTTACTACTTACTGACCTCCTTATTACACCAAAAGAAATTAAAGCTGAACTAGCTATGCTATCAAACTACGAGTTACAAGATTCCTATCTACGATTTTCTTTCAAACTTGATCTTGAATCTTAGCTGATTTGCTGTAGACCTCGATCTGAATCTTGATGCTCCGCAAGCTGTACGTGCTTGTTTATTTCGGTAACATTGAGTGAAACGGAGTCGGCGGAGCTTGTTACTTCAATCATCTTCTGAGCAATCGTGCCTTTGTTTACTCCAACATTTGAACTCTTTTCTTTTGGTTCTTTTCTTCTTTTCTTCACTCTGGATTGATGTTCCATTTGTAGGCTATCTCGATCCTTGCGTCCCGAGGTCAAACCTATTTAGACAACAAAACAAACAAACGAACGAAATTTTTCCGCCCCAGTTTTGCTAGGAAAATTTCGTGAGTTAGTTGTGACACAGAAAGTGATTAAAAGACTCTTTGGTATTGGGTAAGAAAGTCATGGTTTCACAAAGGTTCAAACGGCTTTCTAGCCGGGATTTTGTAGAAAGGTTTCACGGCTTTCTGGCCGGAATTCAAACAATATCTAACGATTTTGGCCGTCAGATCCTCGGTTTTTTGGCCGGGGTAAAAATAAATGGCTCCGCAGTTTTCTGACTGGGAGATCCTCGGTTTTCTGACCGGGATAAAAGTTTCACGGCTTTCTGGCCGGAATTCAAACAATATCTAACGGTTTTTGGCCGTCGGATCCTCGGTTTTTTGGCCGGGGTAAAAGTAAATGGCTCCACAGTTTTTTGACTGGGGAGATCCTCGGTTTTCTGACCGGGGATAAAAGTTTCACGGCTTTCTGGCCGGAATTCAAACAATATCTAACGGTTTTTTGGCCGTCAGATCCTCGGTTTTTGGCCGGGGTAAAAGTAAATGGCTCCGCAGTTTTCTGACTGGGAGATCCTCGGTTTTCTGACCGGGATAAAAGTTTCACGGCTTTCTGGCCGGAATTCAAACAATATCTAACGGTTTTTTGGCCGTCAGATCCTCGGTTTTTTGGCCGGGGTAAAAGTAAATGGCTCCGCAGTTTTCTGACTGGGAGATCCTCGGTTTTCTGACCGGGGATAAAAGTTTCACGGCTTTCTGGCCGGAATTCAAACAATATCTAACGGTTTTTTGGTCGTCAGATCCTCGGTTTTTTGGCCAGGGTAAAAGTAAATGGCTCCGCAGTTTTCTGACTGGGAGATCCTCGATTTTTTGACCGGGTATAAAAGTTTCACGGCTTTCGGCCGGAATTCAAACAATATCTAACGGTTTTTTGGCCGTCAGATCCTCGGTTTTTTGGCCGGGGTAAAAGTAAATGGCTCCGCAGTTTTCAGACTGGGAGATCCTCGGTTTTCTGACCGGGGATAAAAGTTTCACGGCTTTCTGGCCGGAATTCAAACAATGCCTAATGGTTTTTTGGCCACCAGACCCTCGGTTTTTTGGCCGAGGTTAAAAGTAAATGGCTCCGCAGTTTTTTTGACTGGGGAGATCCTCGGTTTTCTGACCGGGGATAAGTTTTTCACGGCTTTCCGGCCGGAATTCAAACAATGCCTAACGGTTTTTTGGCCGTCAGACCCTCGGTTTTTTGACCGGGGTCCAAATGGATATTGGACTAACATGATTTGATTCTCTTTTTGGAGTTTTCATTTTTTTTTATTTTTATTTTTCTTTTGGGCCTTCTTTTAGGTATTTTCTTTTTTTTTTTTTTTTTTAATCATCAACAAATGCATAAGATAAAGCTTTTGAAAAGAAACTTACCTTTTATGCGTTTTCCTTATTCCAGAGCCATTTCAATGCTTGATTACTTCACCTCTTTGAGTTGTACTTTCTTCTTGCGCAATTAAATAGACCTGCTTTCAACAAAGAACATTTTATTAGTTGAAAAAGTGGTTGACTTTGTGGCCTTGATTATCTTCATTGCTTTGATCCTTGCCCCATTTCCATAGAGAATTTTGCTATCAATTGTCTTTGGGGTGACTTCTTTTCAAACCTGACCGGGTTCAAACTCGGAATTCTTTGAAGACTCGCCTGTGTGGGCTCTGTCTTTCTGTCTCATTCCGTCTCTTCTAAGACTTTAGCCTTTGATTTCCATTTTCTCTCTAACCTCCGTCTCCTTGGAAATAATCGATCATTACGATCAGTTGGGATTGGATCAATACAACAACTGAGGCTGGGTATCTTTCTTCAACCATTTTTTTTTTTTTTACCAGACGGAGTCATGTGAAACCGGTCCTGCCGCCTTTCTTTGTAATGGTTTCAGAATTAAAATTAAACCGAAAGAGATTCAAAGAATAACTATACAAAAAACAAGAAAATGAGTTTAAAAAGAAACGTCCCTTTCGGGAAAAAGAAAGACTTATCTGGGGTGCATGCTGACTCCAAATAAACATGACATGCTTCTTGGACTGGACGCCTGACCCACATAAACTTTCCAACTTCTTATGAACCCATTGATTCGCAATTTCAAAACCAGGGAATCTTGCCAAAATTCTTTAGTGAAGGGACGTCCTTTTTTTTAGTCGGTGGCGCCTTTTGCGGGTTTCCGCCAATCGATCCCTCTCATTTCTCTTCTCACTGTCGCCTGATAGTGCTCTTTGCGAGTTTTCACTAAACGGACTCTCTCATTTTTAGCTTTTCCAATCGTCATCGCCTTATGGTGCCCGAAGGTTTTCACCGATAAGACTCTCTCATTTTGTTTCTCTCAATTCAGACTGTGTCAGATTTCCGTCAATGACATTCTTCACTTCCTTGCCTTTGCCAATTGATCCGAAGGACTTGAACAAGGTTTTTTGGGTAAAAAGGAAATTGAATGGAATTACAACTCTGGAACCATCTTGACGGATCTAAACTGAACCGTCATATCATCTGCCCCAGTTTCAATTTTTGGGGAAATTGGAATTTTTGTTTTGGTGTGACTAAACCTCAGGAGAGGTTGCCTACGTATCCTTTCGGAATCAAGTCAGAACGTAGTTCAGGTGGTGATAATTTTGTTTTTTTTTGTTTTGTTTTTGGTTTTTTTTTTTTTTTTTTTTTTTTTGATTTGGATTCCAAAGAGGGTAGCCAAAGAAAGGTAACCGGCTCAAAGGGTTTACAAAAGGGTTGGTAGTGTTTGGGTAGCGGGAAAGAAAGCCTTCGTCATCTCAATTATACAAAAAGCCAACATCGTAGTAGGTCCTGACATAGTACCTTTGTATTGTATTTGTATTGATTACTGTTTCAAGATCATTTCCTTCAATGTCTTCCAGGTATAACGCTCCTCTTGGCAGTATCTTCGTGATGATGTATGGCCCTTTCCAATTAGGAGCGAATTTTCATTTCGCTTCCTGGTGATGTGGAAGAGTGCGCCTTAACGTCGGTTGTTCTATTTCGAGATTTCTGGGCCGCACTTTCTTGTTGCAAGTATGGGCCTTTCTTTGTTAGGACAATTACTCGGGTATTTCTTGAGTACAACACAACCCTTTTCATATGCGAACCAATTTCCTTCAGTTATTCATTGTTTCATTTCCTCAAAAATAAACTTTTGTGCATTTCAACTCTCAATTCATTATTCTGAAATCTGACAGCGTTTTAGGATCTAAGCATGAAGTCCGCAGGCATGTCATGTTATTTAAAGCTGCATGATTTGAGCTAAAGAGAAAAAAAAAATAAAACAAATTTGAAAAAATAAAAAAAATAACAAAAGAAAAGGAAACGGACAATGAAATATTAATTTCATTTCTTGGAATCGAAAGGATAAACAGGGTTCACATTTGGAAATTTAAAGACAAAAACTAAAAGAAACATCCAATTTACACCCCGAAATAAACTCTGGATGCAGAAAAATACGGCAGGAAAAATTTACTGGGCTTCCGCCTGATCGGGGATGACCTAGCCTTTCAGTTTGGGAGTTTAGTGTCCGATCCCATCCCAATGGTGATAGTCCCCTTCCTTGGCTCGACCATGTGAGTATCGTAGAGCTTTGCCTCATGTTTTCCTTCACTCTCTTCAGTCATGGAATCCTCATTATCTTTCTCTTCACGGTCCTTAAGCTTTTGCGGTACGCGTCCAACAAACACTAGCTCATTCAGCTGTGGTGTCTTAATTGCCTCCCATGCCACATAGGCTTGCTTAGGTGCACTGAATTCCCTTTCTGGTTCTAACTCAGTGGTTTTACTCTTCTTTTTCCCTTTCTTTTGTTTCGGGGCCGCCTTGGGCTTCCTTTCCACGCCAGCAATAGCAATTATGGCCTTGAGCGCTGGATCGAATTCTTCGTCTTCACAAATCATCCCAACTATCGGTCCGTTATTATGAGCAGGCAGCGGATTATTGGTCACATTTGGGACATCCTCATCCTTCAACACAATCTTCCCTTGCTCTATTAAATTCTCCACCGCTTGTTTCAAAGTCCAACAATCATTAGTATGGTGGCCCTCTGCCTCTGAATGATATGCACATCTGACACCAGCTTTGTAGGAAGGCGCTGCCGGGTTTTGTCTATTCTGAGGAACCGGCTGCAATAGACCCATTTGGACAAGCTTCGGGAATAGATTAGAGTAAGATTCACCAATTGGGGTAAAGTTTGATTTCTTTGGCTGTTCCCAAGGATGGAAGTTATTCTGCGGAGGTCGAGGATTATAGTGGTTCTGGTGGGGAGGCTGATTTCTTGGAAATAGAGCTTGGTTTCTACTGACATGCTGTTGCGGTTGCGCAAAAGGTTGAGCATTCATGACCGCGTATGGTTGATGGATATAGGACATTTCTTGAGCAGAGTAATAATGCTGGGGGGTTCTTTCTGAAAAGAATGGTCTAGGAGCGTGGTGTCTTCTATCACCCGAAGTTGCCATGGATGTTTCCTCTTTCATCCTACCCTTTGATATTCCTCCAGACCCTCCTTGGATTGCTTGGGAGGTCGCTCGAATGGCTGCCTGACTCAAAATCCTTCCCGTCTTTAAACCGTTTTCTACCATTTCCCCAATCTTGATCGCCTCTGCGAAAGGCTTTCCCATTGCTGACAGCATGTTCTGGAAATAGTCTGGTTCCTGAGCCTGGAGGAAAGTAGTGACCATTTCTATTTCGTCCATAGGGGGTTTCACCCGGGATGCTTGCTCTCGCCATTTGATGGCATATTCTCTGAAGCTTTCGGAGGGTTTCTTCTTTAAGTTCGATAAAGAATTCCTGTCTGGCGCAATGTCAATGTTGTACTGGAACTGTTTCATAAAATCTCTGGCCAAATCGTCCCAGATGTGCCATCGAGATATGTCTTGATCCATGTACCATTCTGAGGCTATCCCGATCAAGCTTTCTCCGAAATATGCCATCAGCAATTCTTCCATGCCGCCGGCACCTCGCAATTGATTGCAGTATTTCTTTAGATGAGCAATAGGGTCGCCATGCCCGTCATACTTTTCGAACTTCGGCGTCTTAAAGCCTAACGGCAAATGGACATGTGGGAACATGCACAAATCTGCGTAAGAAACACTCTTCTGTCCGCCTAGACCTTGCATGTTTTTCAAACTTTGTTCCAAGCTACTCATTCTTTTTGCCATTTCATCCCGTTCGGGAGCTTTTGGATTTTGGCTTGGCATGAGCTGAGGATAGACATTGGAGGCAAACTGGGTAGGATCCCGTGGAAGGGGTGGTGCCGGAAATGTAAAAGAAGAGGAATCAAAGAAAGGAGTATGCGTGCTGGGATGCGCCGTGATTGGAATGGGCAAACCAACAGATGCTCTTGTAGATGTATCTAATGCTGTCACCCGAGGATAGGAAGTAAAGGGTGATTCGGAGAGGGTTGTGACATTAGAATACCCAAACAGAGTAGGTGGGTAATTGGTGGGAGTATTAGAAATCCCACTTGACCTGAGGAATAGTTCGGGGAACCCAGGGATCAGACTTGGGGGCTCTTTCCCGTTATTCTAGTCATCTAACATCTCCAACATTCGACATCGCAAAATTCTGTTTTCTTCTGCAGCTGCTGACTCAGTAGCCAGAATGGCTGACACGGAACTCTCTTCCAAAACGGGAACGGTTGATAGGGGGATTTTTGAAGACATGTTGGCGCTTCTTTTGGACCTTGTGAAATAGGGATGAGTATTTTCTTTTGGTTTAACAACGGGTTGCTGAACCTTTCCTTTGGACCTCGTGAAGTATGAATGTGAGGCCAGAGTACCACAAAATCAACCACCCTTTTCTAAAACCTGGAGTTTGGCAAACAAACGGTTAGTCCGAAACAACATAACGGATAAGTAATCTCACGTTGGGTGTGATGCACTTATACAGTTGATCGTGTTGCTACTTGTAATCGATTGTAATGCGTTATTCCGGCTTATACTTTCCTTTGCTTTCATCTTCTTCCCCTCTTTATCAATTTTCTTTTACACTCTTTTTTTTCGTGTTTTTTTTTTTTTTTTTTTTATTTTTGAGTGATGGTCGAATCTTATGTGGATTGCCTACGTATCATGTCCCCGCATGAATCAGACCGGGCGTAGTTCGGAAAATCGGGAATTGAGTAAATCAACTAATTCTTGAAAGAAATGCTTTAAAAGAAGAAAGGAAAATATATTCATATTTTTGCTTTTTTTTTTATTTATTTTTTTTTCTTTGTTTTGCTTTTTGATAGAAAAACTTTTGATAGAAAAACTACTTTTACTCTTTTTTTTTTGAATTTTTGAAGAAAGATTTTAATGAAGGAACTAAACGAGAGTATTATTTTTTTTATTAAGATTTTAAGGTTGTGTTTAGCTAATTGACCAAAAATCCTAAAAATGATCAAAAGCGGCCGTTTATGCAAAGTCAGCCTTTCGGCGTCCCTCTCGGGAACATTCGACTATTTTGGCAAAAACGGCATCACCTGACTTATTTATGACAAAAATTAAAATTTAGAGATTTTTCTTATTTTTTTTTTATTTTTCAAATTAAAATAAAAAAAATATTGGTATTGCAAATACGGCCTTTCAGCGCCTCGGGGACGAAGATTATAAGGCTGTGGGGGTCAATCAACCAAAAATCTACAAAAGGACCCAAAAATGGTCGTTTATGCAAAGTCAACCTTCCGGCGTCCCTTTCGGGTACATTCAACTGTTTTTGAAAACGGCATCACTCAACATATTTACAACGAAAAAATCAATTTCGATATTTTTGGCTATTTTTGGAAAAGGTGAGGTTGGGCCCGATGAAGGTTGCCTACGTATCTCACACCATGTGAGAATCAAACCAGCGTAGTTAGGTAATAAAAGAACTAAATCATTTGAAGAAAAGAAAACAAACTATTTTTAAAGAGCATTTCTAAAACAAATTATTTTTAGAGAAACTAATCTATCTTAAAAAAAATTATTTATTTTTTTTTTGCATTTTTCAAAAATTATTTTCAAAGAAACTAAACTATTTTTCGTAAAATTAAGAAAATTTATTTGGAATTTTTTTTTGAATTTTTTCAAAATTATTTTCAAAGAAACTAAACTATTTTTCGTAAAAACTATTTTGACTCTATATCCTAACGTTTTCCATTTCTTCCCCTCTTTTTTTTTATTTTTATTTTTATTTATTTATTTTTTTTTCTTTTTAATAATAAACCGGTCAGCATGCAGGATCGAAACAAATAAATGCACGGACAAAGATGCATCAAGTCGGTCTTTTATTTTCAGGTACACCTGTCCTAGACAGGCCCAACCCCCGTGTTGAGCCTCCTAAGTCAAATATGCACATGATGCAAATAGACGTTCCTATCGGGGACCGGCATAAGGTTTTGTTATTCTAAGTCATCATCCTGTTGGAAAAAGTGTCTAGACTGGCTTTAACTCGAGCGGACAACTCGAGCCGAAGAGTGTCAGTGCACCGGTAGCATGGCTTTCCAGCTTAATTGACAAAACTCTCCGCCTAAACATGTGTGACTACAAAATCCTTCACCGGGTGCCAAGCACCACGGCTATCTTGAGAAAAACGGGCTATGTCCAGCAAATGCCCGGTATTATATTTCAAAAGACTTAGAAGAGAAAAAAAAAAAATAGGTATCGGCACAATTTATATACAATTCACAAAATATCAAAGCGGTAAAGCAACATTTAGCATATCAAATATAAACATGTAATAAAATCAGATAATAAATAAGCCAAATAAAATAATTATTCAAAGCTCGAATTCTTAAACCCTGAACCAGTGGTTCTGGGTTTGTGTCCCCAGCAGAGTCGCCAGAGCTGTCACACCTCCTTTTGGCGCGCCCCCTACCCCGGAGGGTAGGAGCGCAAGGGAGTTTTTCCAATTTAAGTGACAATGTTCGAAACGGGATTATTTTATTTATTTCAGAGTCGCCACTTGGAATAAATTAAGGTGTCCCAAGTCACCGATTTATTTAAATCCCGAATCGAGGAAATTTCGACTTTCCAAATGAAGTCTGCGAACCAAAAATTCTAAGTAAGGAATTCTGTTGACCCGAGGGAAGGTGTTAGGCACCCCGGATCCCGTGGTTCTAGCACGGTCGCTTCAATTATTATAAATGGCTAAAAATACCTGATTTTATACATGTTTACAAATTATATGCTCCAATTAAATCTTTTAAACCGCTATATTAATTTGAAACCATGTCAAAAGAAAAGACTAATTGCAACATAGACTCGGACTTTTTGACAGATAGGTGAATATAAAAAAAGTATCCGGATTATTTATTTGAAACTATGCCGATTAAAACCATCGTAAAACTAACCCAAAAAAAAAATATTTACTTAACAGTGTATCCCTTAAATTATTTCCGATTAAAGAATCATACCAAATGATATATTATTTCCTAGATTTGATTTATGGCCGGAGATTGAATGACAAGATATAAGTTAACGGAAAATTGATCAAAATATGCGAAATAGAAATAATTCACCTTGATCCAATTATTAAAAAATAAGATTGTTTACTATCCTTAATCCGATGTTAATTAGCGAAAGCAAGACTATGCGATTAAAATCGATCTAACATTAGCATCTAAAACCCGGGCTAACTTATCTTGTCTACTTAAGTATAAACAGATTTCAAGAGAAAATCAAGTGAAGAAATTCAAAAATGATTCAAAATACCTTGCATTAATAATTAACATCAATCAAATTAATAACTTAAACATGCTTAAGTTAATTGACTTTAACAAATTACCAATTTAACATATCAAGGGAAATCTCAATCCGTACAAATGCATTATACAACTAACAAATGTATATCACAAAATTGAATCCGGTTCTAAAAATTACTAACCAATAACCCAAAGTCCCTTTAGTCTAATTACTAAAACAAAACTTCGGAATTTCTAATGGTGACTTGATGTATTCCGAAAATCTATGACTGCAGTGACTGATTAAACAAAGATGCAATACAGAGGAAAATTTAAAATGATAACAGTAGTTTCTTCAGTTGATTCCGAAATGATTCAGGTACATTGAGTGAAAAACTTCAAAGCATTATAGAGGATGAAATACCTGGGATTTGAATTGAAATAGAGCAAAAGAAAAGGTCAGCAACAGCAAGTGAAGAAAACAACAGTTGGCAGCAACAAACAAGCAACAACAGTAACACTTGAAACTCCAGTACAACTCAAAGACCTCAAACTTAGACAGAAACAGAATCCAGGCAACGACCCAAGATCAATTGGTGAACCAAACAGAAAACAAACGAATGATCTCCAAAGAACTGAACACTCAAAATTCGAAAGAGAACAAAGAACAAAGAATCTGTGAAAACAGGGATATACTCTTCTGATACACACACTGTGAAAACAGAGAACACTGTGAAAATAGTTTGTATGTGAAAACAGTTTTCTGTTCTGAGTGTGTGCCTGTATGTGTGAATTCCAGAGAGTATTCACTGTATGTGTGTGTGTGTTCTCACTGTGTGTGTTTTCAGAGAGTATTTTCAGAGAGTATCTCACTGTGTTTGTGTATGTTTTTTCTCTCTCAAACGTGTGCTCTCTCTCTGTTTTTGTGTCCTCTATCAGTGAGTGTCTATTGTGTTTTATAGCCTAGAGATCCAAAGCAACAACCCTTTCTTTTTCAGTTTCAGATCTGTCCAGCACCTATTATTCCCCTTTTTCAACCTTTTTCAGCTGTATATTCCCTACCATGTGCATCATCTTAACTTCTAATCACTACTCCCATGTTATCTACTTTTCTCACCTTTTCAAAATACTAAACCAAGCCAGCAAAGTCCTCTTTTTATTAAGCAATTTTAAACTAAGTGGTGTATTAATATTCAGCATTGGTAGCCCACTTAAATTGAATAATTTTCAGGTTTCATTCCCCTAAGTTAAACTCCTAAAGCTACTGAAGCTATCAATCTATCCAAAACCTACCAGCTATAACCAAACTTAGTAGCTAACTAGATCAAAAGAATCAAACAAACAAAGCAGAACAGTTCAATAAACAACAGTGAACCAATCTGCCCGGGATTCTCAAACAATAATTCCGTGAATTTAAACAACAACATTCGTTGAGTCGAATCACAATATGTGTGATTGACATTCAAACAAATGCAAACACAGTGAATCAGGGAATCTCGGCCAATGCCGGGGAATATCAAACCAATTGTTCGACGACGCTAATCGACGCGAACCCGTATTCAACAACATTGGTAATCAAATAGACAAAACAAAACTTTAGAATTGACAATTCACTAAACAGTGTTCTCGGCCAAAGAAGAGAAAAGAAAAAAATGAAGCTAACTAATCGACGACGCTAATCGACGCGAACACGTATTTGACAACATTCGATTACACAATTACGATATGTGCAGTCGATAACCGATAATCGACAAACAGTGACAATACACATTCTCGGGCAGCACATTGGATTTCAACATCAAACAAATCGACGACATTAACAACGAAGTGAATTCGATTTACAATTACATGTTAACAACGAAGAATAACAAACAACAGATCGACCAAATAAAAAGGTCCCAAAGAGATGAGGAAAACGAGAATTGGCATCCGAATCACAATGAAATCAACAACAATCGAAAACTAACAAAGCGATGGGTATAATTAAACAAAAACAGAGAAGAAAATAAGAAATACCTTCGGAGCAAAAACAAAAATGGAGATTCGGCCGCTTGGTCTTTGGCATTTGAGGTCGAAATGACCTTAATTGAAATGTTTTCTAAATGAAAACATATCAATTAAGGTCTATTAGACCTCAATTTGATAAAATCTGTCGAAGAAATCCCAATTCGAGTTTGGGTTCTTGGAGCTCGATTTTTTCGGGTTTAGTGGTTTCCGACCAGATTCGAATAGAAATAACGGTGGTTAGGGTGTGAGGGAGATGAGGTGAATGTTGGGTGTGAGTTTGGGATCCATTGGAGGCGGCGGCGCCGCTAGGGTTCGTGGCTAAAGGTGGAGATTTGAGGAGTTACGGGGGTGTTTGAAACTAACTAATAGGGGGATTGAGACGGGGAGGTTGAGGTGAGCTTGGGGTGTAAATTTGGAAGGGATTGGAAGTTTCCCGCCGGCGGAGGCGATTTCCGGCCGGCGGATTAGGGTGGCTAGGCGGCGGCGATTTTGGAGAGGAAGGAATGAAGGTGAATTTAGGGTTAAATTTGATTTTGGTATATTAAAATGAGGAATTAACCTGAGCCGTTGGATTAGAAGGGAGCAACGGCCGACTTTAAAGCTGGGATGGATTGGGTTGGGTATTGTTTGGGCCGAATTTGGATAGATTATTTGGGCCTGGTTTTGTTTGGGGATAAATAGCCTAGTTAGCCTTTTTCTTCTCCAATTCTTTCTCTCCTTAATTTAGTTCCTAATTAAAAAATAAAAATTCTAATTACACAAAACAAAATCAAATCAAATTAAACACTAATTAAATTACACTAACAAATATCAAACACAATCAAACATCACTTAAATACAAATGACGCAATCAGGCATTTAAATGCTAAAGAAAAATGTAGAAGATGAATTATTTTTTTGTGATTTTCATTTTGTAAGATAAAATTAATTACTCCTAATTTCAAAGTTATATAAAAATGTAAACACGACATATTTTTGTATTTTTTATCAATTTAACATATATAATCATGCATATACAAATGCAAACAATTACCAAAAATAACACGAAAATTCACTAAAACACACATCATAAAAAAAATAGACAATTTTTGTTTTGATTTTGTGGGAGTAATTCATGTTAGGCAAAAATCACGTGCTCACAACAATCACCTCCCCTCTTTTGTTAACATATCGTATAACAAGTCTCATTTGCTCTTTATGTGAGATGTCCTTTGATTCATCAACCAATATCCCAAAAAAGTCATCATCCAAATCTTGGATAATAAGTTTAATCATTTCTTTAGCACATGCATCCACAATATCCTTTTGAATTGCTGGACAAATCACCATATCATTTTTTGGAGCTTTATATAATATTACCTTTCCCACATCGGAATGCTTGTCCTTATGAAATTCCAAAAGTTCAACAAAAAGACCTTTGTATTAGGAATCTTCACTTTCATTATGATCATGAAATGACAATCCATTTCTTAAGAGAAATCTTACCACATCAAGGGACGCATTTAAGCGTATCTGATGATCACTTTTTACTTACTCACTTTGCTTGTGAAAAGAAGATTGAATCGATTGTTCTTAATTTATCAAATCTTGCATTCTATTAAAATATTTGTGATGGATACTACTTACTTTCCCGACATGCATTTTAAGTCTTTCTGTATCTTTGTTCCAACCCTTAAAATCATCTTTTGTAAATGCATCTCATGCATTACCACGACTTTCAAGTTCAATCTTAAATAAATAACAACACAAACAGAATGCAACATCACCTTTTATGCTATATTCCAACCATTAAGAATATGGACCCTTAAACCAATTGGGTTCATGTGAATCACATTTTTTACAGTAAATCCGCCTCTGCACCTACTCTATTGAGCCACCTCTAACTTACGGTACAACACCTTCAAAAATATAATTAGTTAAAGAAATATCCATGAAACTCTTTTCTTTAGTATAATTATGGTGTCATAAATTGTAATATCGAATTAGTCATGAAAAATGACTAATTATTGGCAAATGCAAATCTTCCAAGTGTTGTATTATAAATTTAATAGGAGATTCAAGAAGTTTTAAAGAAAGAGACCCTTCCACAAACATAATGAAAGTAGAAATGAAAGGCACGACATATATTATTTCTACAAAAAGTAAATTTATTGTATCTGTATAGCCATGATAGTAAATCAAAGAGGCTCAATAAATGATACATCTTTGTTTGCCTGAACTATCCATAGAAGTATGAGACCAAACCCCAAAAGAGAAAGAAAAAGAGCAAGGCCTTTTTCACCTGAAAAAATTTCCCTATAAAAAACTACAGCTAATACCTCAGTAACGGCAAGTAAAACTGCGATCATAACCCCGGACATCAAAGAGGAAGAGCAGTAAATAACTCCAATAACACCCACAAAGAAGCATTGCCAAATAATGACAGTCCATACTATCACTATATAATATCTAGCTTCTCCGAAGTTAAATTGTTTTGCCTCCCTTAATATTGCCTGCAAATTCGATCAATATATTAATCCTTACTTTTAATAGAGATTGTCTTTAGCTAAAAACAAAATTGAATCCAGTACTACCTAGTTTTCACATATTTTGACGTATCCAACTTTAATATAAGGCGTCATATACGTAAAATATCTCAGTCAACCCAAATCCACGATATTGATGTATGTCAAATTTAAAAAATATTACAGAAGAGTATATGGAATATGAGGGGAAAAAAAGCTTAAGGTTTGAAATAAGAAGAAATAAACGAAAAAAGAAAAAAGAAAAACAAAAAGAATATTAAACGCCAATACCTCACCTAAAGAGAAGTTGATAGACTTGTCTTTTGAAGGCCTTATGTATCTAATGGTAATTAATACCAAACGAGAGAAATATGATTCTCTCTATTTCTGGGACACAAAATTTACAGGGGAAGATAATATGCATGTGTAGCAATGAGTTATAGGGGAAGAAAAAAGTACCTGAAAATCGTTATTAACAATCATTTCTACGGTGCAAAAAATAGTAGCAGCAAGACACATGACCATCTGAAACTCTAAGACCAACGTAGCAGTAATAGCTTGTTTTGCCTTCAAGTAAATCAAATCAATGCAAGGCAAAATGACTCCATACAAAGCTGCCGCCAGAAATGTCGTCATAAAACCAAGAATATACGCTTTACTTCTCACACCTTCTGGTCGATCACCATTAGATCGAATACCCAATAAAACAGCACTGTCAACAAAATCACTGCATTGATGGAGTAGGGTGTGAACTTCAACTTCACTATAAAGAAAGCACATACTCCTGTGAAGGCAAGTTGAGCAGCAAGAAGAAGTGAAGAGGTTGACACAGGGAGTTTTGACCCGCCCCACGAATAAAGAAAATAATCAAGGCTAGTTGCTACGCCAATAACGAACGATGCAATGAAAATTCTGGGTGTTATAAAGTAAAACTTGATTACTAGAATTAAGGGTTTATATTCGGTAGCAACTAATCATATATGCTGTTAAAAGATTAAATAAACTACATTGATATTTATATCACTAGATTGTGTTTTGTATGTGAATCATGAAATGCTAAAACTCAGTTGATACACCACAAGATACTTTTCTCACTTGCATGAACTTTTTGATAAAACTGCAAATTTATTTTGCAATTGATCCCTTCTTTTCTTATCATAGTAGAATAAAGAAAGTTATTATTTGAGCTTAATTTGTTCTGCTTAAATGTAAAAATAGTGGCTAAATGATTGTACATATATGGATACAATTAATTTTTTTAACAAATGAAGCATCTCAATGTTAATTTTCTTTATTCCTACAGAAAATTACAGACGATAATGACATGATGTCTCCATTGAATACGTATGACAAGAGGACAAGATCGCGGCATTATTATATGACGATATGAGTTGTCAACTCTTGAGCAACAAAGTTTGCAAAATAGTTAAAAAAGAAAAACATCCATGATTGGCTGCAGTGAAGTGAATTTACCTATTCGATTATAGATTTTCATAGTCAGGTATGTTTTGGAAGGAAACGCTTTTATTTTTTGGACAAATTCTGAGTTGTAGTATAAGAATGTAAGTATTGATCCAGATTCTTTTTGAAGAATATGTATTTACATCATTAAATACTTGACTCCTTCTGTTAGGGATATATTTATGCAACATAAACTAATCGAATTTTTATTCTTAATTATCATTCAAGCTTTATCCCCTATCACATGCAATTACGATTATATTCGTGATCGAATTAATAGGAAGTTAGTGTACCTTCTTCGTTGCTGTAATTTTATTGCGGTTGAAAGTTGAATTCTATTTGGTTGGAATGTTTGACATGGAATGTATCATGGAGATTCTATTGTTGTTGCTCTATACACGTTTATCTCTATGATAGAGAAATGTTTCTGAATGGTTTAATTTATAGGATTCATGGATACTTCTCTATTTAGTTTGATTCTAACTTTTAGGAATTCAAAAATATAAAAATGTCACCAAGTCTTGATGAAAGTTTTTTCATCACTATTTCTTAGTCATAATTTATCCTCCATGAAACATATATGACAATTTGAGTTAAATATTTAGACGAATACGTTTCAATAACTTTATTTGCCATTACGAGTCTCTTAGAAGTAGAATAAGATTTTTCTTATATTTAATTTGGTGGTTATACATTGTGACAAATTAAAACTTAATTTAGTTCTTTATTCTTCACTTAGGATTTTTCTGATATTCTGTTGGTACGAAAACATCAAACAGAAAAATAAAAAAAAAATAAAAAAAATCGATGCAATCATGAATACAAATAAATGGTATGTAAAAGATTTTTAGAAACAAGTGAAAGAAATTCATCTATTTGTGTTTTGGTTTAATTCTTTTGAACGTGGCGACTAAATTTTCACTTTAATATACATCTTTTCTATTATCGCTCTCCGTTCATTTTTCCATTGAATTGGTCCGCACAACGCGCGTGTACGTATACTAGTTATAAATATAAGAGGAACACCAGAAATTTTTAAGGAAAGAGACCCTTTCACAAACATAATAAAATTAAAGTAGCAATGAAAGGAAACGACATATATTATTTCTACAAAAAATAATAATTTTGTATCTGTATAGTCATTATAGTAAATCAAACAGTCTCAATTAATCAAACAGACTCAGTGTGCATTGTAGTCGTTTCGATTTCTGGACTTTTATTCTTCTGCTTCTTTGTTTGTCTGAACTCTCCGTAGAAGTATGAGACGAAACCCCAAAGAGAAAGAAAAAGAGCAAGGCCCTTTTCACCTGAAAAATTTTCCCTATAAAAAACTACAGCTAATACTTCAGTAACCGGAAGTAAAACTGCGATCATAACCCCGGACATCAAAGAGGAAGAGCAGTAAATAACTCCAATGACACCCACAAAGAAGCATTGCCAAATAACGGCAGTCCATACTATCACTGTATAATATCTAGCTTCTCCGAGATTAAATTGTTTAGCCTCACTTGATATTGCCTGCAAATTTGATCAATATATTAGTCCTTGCTCTTTAAAGATATTGTCTATAGCTAAAACAAAATTGAATCCAGTAGTACCTAGTTTCATATATTTTTGACATATCCAAATTAAATATGACGCGTCATATACATAAAATGTCTCAGTCAACCCAAACCCACGGTATTGATGTACTTCAAATTTAAAAAATGTTACAGAAGAGTATATGGAATATGAATAATTTAGCGTTTCGAGCTGATTTATTCTTTAATGTCCCACTGCTGAACTCAAACTCACAACTCATTTCAAGCTTTTGTTCTTTGCCTTGTCATTAAGATTAAGTAAAGGAATTGACATAAGAAGAAAAACAAAAAGAAGTTTCCAACGAATATAAGAAATCCTAGAAGATGGAGTATTAAACGCCAATACCTTACCTAAAGAGAATTTATAGACTTGTCTTTTGAAGGCCTTATGTATCTAATTGTAATTAATAGCAAACGAGAGAAATATAATTCTCTCTATTTCTGGGACACGAAATTTACAGGGGAAGACAATATGCATGTGTAGCAATGAGTTATAGGGGAAGAAAAAAGTACCTGAAAATCATTATTGACGATCATTCCTACGGTGCAAAAAACAGTAGCAGCAAGACACATGACCATCTGAATCTCTAACACCAACGTCGCAGTAATAGCTTGTTTTGCCTTCAAGTAAATCAACTCAATGCAAGGCAAAATGACTCCATATAAAGCTGCCGCCAGAAGTGTCATCATAAAACCAAGAATATAGGCTTTACTTGTCACACCTTCTGGTCGATCACCATTAGATCGAATACCCAATAAAACAGCACCAACTGTCAACAAAATCACTGCATTGATGGAGTAGGGTGTGAACTTCAACTTTACTATGAAGAAAGCACCTACTCCAGTGAAGGCAAGTTGAGCAGCAAGAAGAAGTGAAGAGGTTGACACAGGGAGTTTTGACCCACCCCACGAATAAAGAAAATCATCAAGGCCAGTTACAACGCCAATGACGAACGATGCAATGAAAATTCGGGGTGTTATAAAGTAAAACTTGGTATTAGAACCTTCGATTTTTCGACGATAAAAGTATAAGATGGCAAGAGGTATAAGAGTGAGTGGCCATCCAGCAGTTTGTAACCAACTGCTGAACCATACTCTTGAACCTCCTTCGACATAATATAGACGCATCATTAAAGGGCCACCACAGATACCAACAGCGAGTATAAGACAACTAATCAAAAGGAGGATTCTTCTCATGTTGGTGCTTAATCCTTTATGTTCCATATTAATTTTCAAGAGATTTGGATGCTAAGTTGGAGTATCTTGCTGCTCAGACTGAATGGTTTTCTTTTCCAAATGTTTGGATATATATTTGGATGAGATTTGCAGCCCTCTATTTATAATTGAGGAAAAACTTGGTATATTCCCACGATTTGTTTCACAACAAAGAGTGGCCCACTATAATGACCTCTTATAGTACGCCAACCATGGACAGTGCCGCGTAACCACGCTACTAGTGGGCATAGTATTTTGCATTTCCATGTGTGAAGAGAAAAACTTAATAGGAAGGGACAAACGTGGTTTATAGTTAAGAATTGAATAATGATTAGTAGCGACCCATATGCCAATTTTGTTTAATTAAATAACTATGTGTAGTCAACTTTGGTCTTCTGTCTTTCCCACTCCCCCCACCAGCTCCAACGAACATGGTTAAACAAAACAATGTGAAATTCATGAGTTTATATCTATCGGAGTATCATCTAGTAAATTAAAAAAAATCAAAAGTTTAGCTACCGTGATGACAGAAGGGTTCAAGTTTAAATAGCCATTATGCCGTTTTGCCTTAAAAAAATTATTCTCTCCTACTCATATTAATAGTTATGGTTACTATAAATAATTATCTCAAATTATTTGTGTCCTTTTAGAAGTTCATTATAAAATTGATTGTTTTTTCGATTTTTTAACCTTAGTAATAATTGGTCTTAAAGATAGAAATAACACATAAATAGAATAAATATTCAATTAATAGAGATTATATCTTACGATATAAAGGTAGAATAGTCTAATTTCTTTCCTAATTAATATTTCTTAATGAATGTGTCAAAGGGAAACATGACACATAATATGAGACGGAGGGAGTATATATGAAATTCACTTTTAAACCACTGTTTCAAATATTTCACTTGAAACATAAAATGGCATGACCAAATTAGTATTTTGCCATGTCCCGAAACTGGCACCCAACCCAACCAAATCTTCAGGATGCTCTAGTGAGATTGGAAGGCTTTATGGATAGTGTCACTAGAGTGGGTTTGTTGCGAGTAGCACCAACCACTTCTCAGGCTGGAGGAGGGGTTCAGACTCGTGCTACGCGTACTACGGAGCACGTAGCTCCCCAGACTCAGGTCCCAGTGGTTCAGCTAGCAGGGGCAGCTCAGACAGGTATTACAGCTCCGGCCGTCGATGGAGCGTCTATGTCTTCAGATGCTTTGTGGAGATTGGATCAGTTCTCCAAGCTCTTCACCACCACTTTCAGCGGTGCTTCATCAGAGAATCCGCATGATTTTCTATTCAGCTATCATGAGATTCTCAGGACCATGGGTATAGTAGAAACCAACCGGGTCGATTTTACCACCTTCCGGCTTGTAGGATCCACCAAGACTTGGTGGAGAGAGTTTTTGCGTTTCTAGACCAGCAGGGTCTCCAGCGTTGACATGGGATCAATTCGCAGAGTTGTTCTTGCAGAAGTTTCTTCCCCTCACTCAGCTGGAGGCACTTCACTGGCAGTTTGAGTGCCTCCAGGAGGGCTCCAAGACAATTACACAGTATAAGACCAGATTTGTTGACTTGGCATGCCATACGGTTGTGATACTCCCTACAAGGCGAGAGAAGGTCCAGAGGTTTATTGATGGGTTAATTCAGTCTATCCGTCTCCAGATGGCCATGGTAGTTGGTAGTGATATTTCCTTTTAGGTGGCGGCCAATATGGTCCGTAGGGTTGAGATGGCCCCCACACGGGGAGGTGGTCAGTTGTCAGACAAGAGGCCTTGTCATTCTGGTAGGTTCAATGGTACCTCGTCTGGAGGTAGGGATTCATATGGTAGAGGTCAGTCACTGGGGACCTTTCAGTTCGCGCTTCAGGTTTCTCATGGTACTTCAAGCAATGGTGGTTGTCAGCAGTATTATCCAGATCAGCAGCCTATCCGTGCACCCCCACTTCAGAGCTTCAGAGGAGGACATTCTGGTCGACAAGGTCAATAGTCGCAATAGTCGAGATCTTGTTATGGTTGTGGTGACCCCGGTCACATTGTTAGGTTTTACCCTCGAGCATCGGGCAGCTCTCAGCAGCAAGGTCCTCGCTCAATGATTCAAGCAGAAAGTGATCCACAGCCCGCCCAGCCAGCTAGAGGCAGGGGTAGGGATCATATAGGTGGAGGTAGGGACCATAGAGGTAGAGCTCGGACCGGCAGAGGCAGAGGTCAGCCAGTAGTTGATCATCCTAGAGACATGGTTTAGGGAGCTGGGGCCCAGCCCCGATGTTATGCTTTGCCAGCTAGGCCAGAGGCTGAGTCTTCCGATGATGTTATTACAGGTACTATTGTGGTCTGTGATAGGGATGCTTCAGTGCTATTTGACAATGGGTCTATGTATTCATATGTGTCGTCTTATTTTGCACCCTACTTGGCTATGCCTAGTGATGCCTTGGGTATTCCTATATATGTATCTACACCAATGGGTGATTCTACAGTGGTCGACCGAGTCCATCGTTCCTGTGTAGTAGTATTTGAGGGTGTTGAGACCCGTGTTGATCTATTGCTTCTAGACATGGTGGATTTTGATGTTATATTAGGGATGGATTGGTTGTCCCCGTATCATGCGATCTTGGATTGTCACGCCAATATCGTGACCTTAGCTTTACCAGACTTGCCCTGATTAGAGTGGAGGGGGACCCCAGGACATTCCACCCGCAGTGTTATTTCATATGTTAAGGCTCGACGCATGGTCGAGAAGGGTGTTTAGCTTATTTGGCATATGTTCGTGATTCCATCACAGAGGTTCCTTCTATTGACTCAATCCCTATTGTTTGGGAGTTCCCAGAGGTTTTCCTTTCCGACATGCCGGGTATGCCGCCCGAAAGGGATATTGATTTTTGTATTAATCTGGCTCCCGGCACGCAGCCCATTTCTATCTCACCGTATCGTATGGCCCCGCCAAAGCTGAAGGAGTTAAAGGACCAGTTGCAAGATTTGCTAGAGAAGGGTATCATCAGGCCTAGCGTTTCCCCTTGGGGTGCGCCGGTTCTATTTGTGAAGAAAAAAGATGGATCGATGAGGATATGCATTGATTACCGACAGTTGAACAAGGTGACGATAAAGAACAAGTATTGGCTGTCAAGGAATGATGATTTTTTTGACCAATTACAGGGTGCGAAGGTATTTTCAAAGATAGATTTGAGATTGGGCTACCATCAGCTGAGGATTAGGGCGTCTGATGTCCCTAAGACAGCATTTCGCACTCGGTACGGGCATTATGAGTTTTGGTCATGTCATTTGGGTTGACCAATGCCCCAGCAGCATTTATGGAGTTGATGAACTGAGTGTTCAGGCCTTATTTAGACTTATTCGTGGTAGTCTTTATTGATGATATTCTTGTGTACTCCCGCAGTCAGGAAGAGCATGAGCAGCACGTCACACCTCCTTTCGGCGCGCTTACCCCGAAGGATAATGCATAAGGGAGTTTTTCCAATTTAAGTGACAATGAGATTATTTATTTATTTCAGAGTCGCCACTTGGAATAAATTATGGTGTCCCAAGCCACCGATTTATTTAAATCCCAAATCGAGGAAATTTTTGACTTTCCAAATGAAGTCTGCGAACCAGAAATTCTAAGTAAGGAATTCTGTTGACCCGAGGGAAGGTGTTAGGCACCCCGGATCCCGTGGTTCTAGCACGGTCGCTTAAATTATTGTAATGGCTAAATATTTGATTTTAAAATATATTCAATACTATAATGCAATTTTAAATCATTTACCGCGTTTGATTATTTTTTAAGAAAAAGTGAACATTCTTATTGAGGGGCCCCGCGATTTTATTTTCTATTTAGCAAGGCTCATAATATTTTTTATTTAAAAGGATAATCCTAAAGTGACTATATTTTTTTTTATTTAGTTTATCTTTAAAAGAAAAGAAAAAGTCCTAATTAATTACATGCTTAAAATGCTATTCTATATTAGTACAAAAGGTGTTCCCTCACAAGCCTACTAAATGACAAATTTATTCTTCAAAATATAGAACTAACTACAATTTGACAAAACTAATAAAACGGAAAATAACAACAAATATTAATCAACAACTTCTCTATTTCATTTCAAAACTTCAACTTCCAATTCGATCTTATATCAACTCATAATTTTTAGAATGTGTACCTGGATTGAAAAGAAGGGGAAGATGGAAAATCGACAGGCCGGTGAAAGTACGACAACAACAACAATAACAACCAGCAGTAGCTTCAACACTTCAATCCAGAATATCCCAGCAATATGGAGAAAAACCAGTAAAAATAGAGAAGAAAAATATATTCTGAAATTTCTCTTTGCTTTCTCTCTCTAGCTTTGAACTCTCTTCCATTCTCAAAAGAAACTCTCAAAAATTAAATTCTGTCTGTGTATATTTCTGTATCCAGAGTGTATATCGAGTGTATACTGCTCTCTTTTGTTTCCTTATTTTTCTTCTCTTCCTATTGTTTCCTCTCTTTTTTCCACCCCTTTTTTCATAAATCCTCTCTTCTATTTATAGGCAAGAATTTCGAAAATTTTCAGATTTTTTATTAAAAAAAACATTTTTTTAATTTAAAGAAAACCCACTATTCCATGTTTTCCTCTCCTTGTTTTCTTCCTTGATTTTCTTGCTCCCCACTACTTTATGTCATGTGATTATGATTATTTTTTGGCTAAAAAAAACTGAAATTTTCTTCTTGGGCCAAGGAGTTTTGGGTTGGGTAAGGGTGCTTAGGATTTTGCTTGTAACTTAATTTGCAAGATGGCCGAATCCAATTTTTTCTATTTTGTTCTTCTCCATTATTCAACTTCCTAATTAATAAAGCCCAAAATACTAAGATTAATTTATAAAAACTAAAATTTATCTTGAAATACTAATTAACTCATAATAATAATTATCACACAAAATTAAACATTAATAAAAATAAACTTGCACGATTTGGACATTAAATGCTTAAAAAATGCAAAATACATATTTTTTATGACTTTTCATTTCTGTAAAATAAACTTAATTGTAAACTTGAATTTGATATACATATGCAACATATTTTTTTGTATATTTTATTTATCTAAACAAGCAAATAAGCACAGATAAAAATGCAAATAATACAAGAAAAATAATACAAAATTCACAACAATTGCAAGAAAACTAAAATTATTTTATTTTGAATCTTTGGGAGTATTTCTCTTATAGGGCAAAAATCACGTGCTCACACTGCCAACAGTTACCAAAAGGCCACTACTGCCAACCTAACAAGCAGCCTATATGTTTTCCTGTATTACAACTTAGAAAAGGAGATTTCACAAGATCACTACTTAGCAATATGATAAATAACGAACTTGAACAACCAAACCATTTCTTTTAGTTCGGGAAGTTTTGGTAGCTGGGACTACCATGATTGCTGTGATCTTGCTGTTACTGCTGTTGTTGCTGTTGCTACTGTTGCCACTGCTCAACCGATCTCCTTATTACACCGTGCTAAATGAAAAATAAGAAGCTAGACTAAGTTACAGTGTTGCAAATTCTTATCTATCTTTTCCACTTGATCTTGTCATGTTCCTTGCCATCCTGCTGGCTTTGATGTTTCTTCACATGCTTCTTTTCTTCTGACAATTGTTATCTCGGCCTATCTTGATTGCCGAACTCCGACCGTTGGTCCCTTCATTGTGATCTTCGAACTATTTTCCTTCGAAGTTTGAATCTATCTTTTCTGACCCTTGTTGCCTTCCTTCTGATTTTGAACTTGGATTCGTGCTGAGGATTTCCTTTATACTCTGTCACTTTCCGATTCTTCACTATCCTTATCAAATCTTAGAAATTGAGACGCAGTTTTGCTTTTCCGGCGGGCTTCTGACTTTATCGACAAACTCTAATCATAAATCGCCATTCCATTCTTCAGGCGGGCACCTGATTTCAACAACAACTTCAAAATAATAACTCGCCACTCCGTTCTTCAGGCGGGCTCCCTGACTTCAACTACAACTTCAAAACTAAATCGCCACTCCATTCTTCAGGAGGGCTCCCTGACTTCAACTATAACTTCAAAACTAAATCGCCACTCCATTCTTCAGGCGGGCTCCCCGACTTCAACTACAACTTCAAAACTAAATCGCCACTCCATTCTTCAGGCGGGCTCCCTGACTTCAACTATAACTTCAAAACTAAATCGCTACTTCATTCTTCAGGCGGGCTCCCCGACTTCAACTATAACTTCAAAACTATATCGCCACTCCATTCTTCAGGCGGGCTCACTGACATTAACTACAACTTCAAAACTAAATCTCCACTCCATTCTTCAGGCGGGCTCCCTGACTTCAACTATAACTTCAAAACTAAAATCGCCACTCCATTCTTTAGGCGGGCTCCCTGACTTCAACTACAAACTTCGAACTTCATCCCATCCCTATCGTCTTCCTTCGCTTCCTGCACCGCTTTCTTCTTCCTGCATCACCTCTTAAACCATCATTTCTCCTAAATTACCTTGTTCTGGAATTGCTTTCCTCCTGGGTCGTGTTGTTTTCCCTCCTGACTGATGGGGATATGTTTAGAATTATTTACTTGCCTGCTGAGGATAATGATGCTGGGAAAATTTTTCTTCATTCCCTCCCTTCCTTTGACTCATGCGCTTGAATTTGTGCTGGGAACTCTTGTTGTAACCCTCTGCTTTATGGTGGGTTACTGGTTACAAGACCTGCAATGTAAAGACTGAAGACATGCCTCTTGTTATACAGGTAGGCGCATGTTTTTATTAGCAACTTTTGAATTTAAAATGCATTCTGGCAAATCATTAAAAATAAAACAAACATAAAATATCCTATTCGAGGGTGGATAGTCCCATCGTATCCTATTCGAGGGCGGATACTCCCATCGTATTCTATTCGAGGGCGAATACTCCCATCGTATTCTATTCGAGGGCGAATACTCCCATCGTATCCTATTCGAGGGCGGATACTCCCATCGTATTCTATTTGAGGGCGAATAATCCCATCGTATCCTATTCGAGGGCGGATACTCCCATTGTATTCTATTCGAGGGCGGATACTCCCATCGTATTCTATTCGAGGGCGGATACTCCCATCGTATCCTATTCGAGGGCGGATACTCCCATCGTATTCTATTCGAGGGCGAATACTCCCATCGTATCCGATTCGAGGGCAAATACTCCCATTGTATCCTATTCGAGGGCGAATACTCCCATCGTATTCTATTCGAGGGCGAATACTCCCATCGTATCCTATTCGAGGGCGGATACTCCCATCGTATTCTATTCGAGGGCGAATACTCCCATCGTATCCTATTCGAGGGCGGATACTCCCATCGTATTCTATTCGAGGGCGAATACTCCCATCATATTATATTCGAGGGCGAATACTCCCATCATATTCTATTTCGAGGGCGAATACTCCCATCGTATTCTATTCGAGGGCGAATACCCCCATCATATTCTATTCGAGGGCGAATACTCCCATCGTATTCTATTCGAGGGCGAATACTCCCATGATATCAATGTTTGAGAATGAACAAACCTGAGACGTCCTGTTCGAAGGTGGACAAACCTGAAACATCCTATTTGAAGGTGGACAAACCTGATACGTCATCTTGAATTGCCTTCCTCGTTTCTCCGGGAAAATTTTCAACAACGGCAGAAAATTTTCTTCCCCAGTATTGGTGTTCTTCCTTGTGGCATGACTTTCTGCTATCAATAGCACTTTCTTTCCATGTTTCAAATCAAAGAAAATTTGTTAGTTCAAAACATTGTGAGCGGTTGTGCCGCTCCTGTGGGGTGGTTTTTTTCTTTTCTCCTTTCCCTCGCTCGGGGTTCCCAAAACTTGTTGGGGAATGATTTCAATTACTGGAGATGATATTCCTGTTGGGGATGGGTTTTTCCATTTATCCCTTCCCCGTTCTGTGTTTCTCAACTTGCTGGGGGTTATTTTGTTGAAGACGGGATTTCCTTTCTTCCTTTACCACTCTGTGTTGTCCGATCATCTCGGAACTTGTTGTAGATAACATTGCTGGGGGATTTTCATTTCCTCAAAATTGGTGTTTCACTCTTCTTGAAGGCTGTTGAGGATGACACCGGTTCGAAGACCATTTCCCTTAAGACTTTCCTTCTTCCCCAAGTGGGTATTGACTTCCAGAAAATTTTCAAACTGAAAAGAAACTTTTCTGCCCCAGTTTAATAATCTTCTTTGCACCATACTTCTCTGCCGTCAATGGCATTTCCTTGCCTTGCATAATAATTGGAAAGTTGGTGGCAAGTTTTGAAGTCATTTCTCACTATGTTTTGACTAGAGAGACTTTGATGGGGGAATTTTTGACAAAAGGAGAAAGATAAAAAGAAACAACAAAAAGAAGACAAGGGAGAACTGACTCTCTAACAAGAAACAACTATAAAAACTTATCAAACGCGAATACCAACTCTACTGGTCATGACATGCACATATGGCCTATCCTCCGTCGTTAATCGCCTTTCACAATTTCCATCTAACTATCACCTTTGTTCGACTTGTAGTGCCCGAAGGGTTTTAACTTTCAAGCCTCTCTCATTTTTGTTTTCTCTCAGCTTTCGTCGCCTTATGGTGCCTGTGAAGGTTTTCACCGGTAAGACTCTCTCATTTGTATTACTTTTAGCTGGGGATTGGGGTGTCACTACTAAGAATTTCTCGTAATTCTTTTCTGCTGGGAATCAGAGTCTTTTCTGCTGGGAATCAGAGTGTCATATTCTGATGAGACTCTCGTGTTTGCTTGACTTGGCCTCTTTTGAAGACTGATTGGAAGGTCTTTCTTTGGACCGTAATGTGGGATTTGGATAGGGCTAGAAAGAAAGGGTATTGAAGGCTCAAAACAAAATCAATTTTGGGTTCAAAATTTACAACCTTCGGACCTAAATTTATTTATAATCAACACAATTTTTCTTTGCCCCAGTTTTTTACTTGGGGAATTTTTATTACTTTATTTACACTATGACCAAGCTGTGAAGCGCCTACGTATCCTCTTTAAGGAATCAGGTCAAACGTAGTTCCCAATCCCTTTTTTTTCAAGTTTCATTCATTTTTCTTTTTCTTTTCTTTTCTTTATCTTTTTTTGTTTTTCTTTTCTTTTCTTTTCCTTTATCCCTTTCTTCTCTTGTCTTTCAAACTTGTGTTTCTAGTCTTTGCAACTAATTTCGAAGGAGGGGTATAAAAGAATCTAAATTAAGGCTCAAAGGGTTGACTATGGATAAAGTGTTTGGATACCAGAACAAAATGCCTTCATCATTCCAATCTTCAAAACATGCCAAGTTCAAACAACATATTCACGACATCTTCTGTTTGTGCCCTGATTGATAACATATCGTCCATTCGCCTTTTCATCTATCATTTTAAAGTACTGCTGGACGATACTTTTATTTCAGTATCACGAGCGAACCCCGTCTTAGCATGGCCAATTTTCCTTTAAGGGTTTCTTCGTGTTTTACCTGCCCCAGTCTCACATGATTCGGGCTCCAAATAATCTCAAATCATTTTTATTTCTTTTTAAAATGACCTGATTATCTTCTAATTGCTTCATGATTAACCCTTAATATTAGGCCAAACTTATGTGCGATGCCATGTCATTAGAGTCGGCGTTCGAACAAATGACAAATTTAAAGATAGAAAAACCAAACAAAGAGACGAACCTGGTAATAAAAGACCAAAAGTTTCAGTAAACGGAGAATTGGTTCAAATACAAACAAGCAAACCAAAAATACAAACCTGAAACGAGACTTGATAAGACAAGGCAAACTGAAATGACCAAAATGGAAAGATAAGAGGGTTTCACTACAAGACAAAATCTAGGTCACAACCCTAGAAACAACTCGGACAAAAGAAATGACAACAAAAACAAACCACCGAAAACTCCTCCTGATTACCAAGCATGACTTCTCATATACCAACTTCTGCCGATTGGTTTTGCTTTGGAATACAGATCGGGCTTCTTAATTTTCCCTTCCCTTGTGTATCAATTTGATCATATGGGTCTAAGGGTGAGCTGGCAATGGATTCTGATTAATGTTGGGTGCCTCTGGTGTCTGAACCTCGATCTTATTGGTATCAATAAGATTTTGCACTGCATGTTTCAGTTTCCAACATTTCTCGGTATCATGTCCGAGAGCCCCTGAACAATACTCACAGCTTACTGAGCGATCCACATTTGGGGGTAGGGGATTTGGCAATCTTGTCTCAATAGGACTCAACAAACCTATCTGCTTCAATTTGTGGAACAGAGCAGTATAAGTTTCTCTCAACTCAATGAATGTTCTTTGTGCCTTTTCCCTTATGAAGAAGGCATGATTCCCTCGGAAACCTGGTCCTGGAGGGTTATTGTAGGCCCTTGGTGGTGGATATGTGTTTCGGGGAGGGTGATTAGGGTGATTTGGGTGGTAGGGTCCGGCTTGGTAATGAGGTGAAGGACCTTTCGATCTGGACCAAGTACCCTCCTCTACCGTTGCAACTTCTTCTCTTCTCTTCTTCCCGAATGCAACCCCGTGCCATTCTGAATAGCTTGAGTTGTTGCTTTCAACGCGGAATAGCTCAAGATCTTATTGGACTTAAGTCCCTCTTCTATCATTCCGCCCATTTTGACCACCTCATTGAAAGATTTACCAACCGATGTCACCAGGTGACTAAAGTAAGTTGGCTCCAGTGTCTGCAGAAGTAATCTACCATCTCGTTCTCTCTCATCGGGGGATCTACCCTTGCTGCATGTTCCCTCCAGCAGAACCCAAATTCTCTAAAGCTTTCGGCGGGTTTCTTTTCTAACTTTAGCAATGATAAGCGATCAGGGATTATTTCAAGATTATATTGAAACTGGCCGATGAATGCTTGGGCCAAGTCATCCCATGTAAACCATCTGCTGGGATCCTGCCCGGTGTACCACTCTAGTGCAGACCCTCCCAAGCTCTGACCGAAGTAAGCTATCAGAATTTTATCTCGCCCTCCGGCTCCTCGCATTTTGTTGTAGAAACCTCGGAGATGGGCTACTGGTCACCATGCCCCTCGTATAGATCAAACTTGGGCATTTTGAACCCAGCAGGCAACTGGACATCTGGAAATGGGCACAGATCTTTGTAAGCAACACTGACTTGGTTGCCTAAACCATGCATATTCCTGAAGGATTGCTCCAGGCTTTTAACTTTCCGAATAACTTCCTCCTGCTCCAAACTTTTGAAGTGCTTTTCCGGTTCTACCGGGTTATCCCAGTGAGGGGTGTGTGAATGCGGTTCAGGAGCCTTAAAGGTAGGCTCGGGAGGGTAGCAATGATTGTCATGGATTTGAAAAAGCGTCTCACTGGACGACTTCTGTAAAGTAGCAGGTGGAGGTGCCACAAAAACAGGGGTAATCGGGGGAGGAGGATTTTGCCTGGCTGGTGAAACCGGGGATGTATATGGGTTTTCCCCTCGATAATAAGGATAGATCGGTGCACTTGTCGAGGGGTCAATGGGCGGATGCTCTGGTGCTGGTGGAAGAGTAGGAAGGTTTGGTGATGACTGTCCCCTAGCCCAGGCTAGGTGCATCTCTGCTATTTGCTGTCTTAACCGGTCCACCTCCTCTTTCATAATCTGTATCTCTGTTTTCTCTCCGTCGAGACTTTGCCGGAACTAGACATGCTTGCTAGAATTGGACCTTTTGATCTAGTATGGTAATGGTGATTGGCCAGAATATTTTGTCAAGCCAACCGCTAAACTTTCTGAAAATGCAACAAACTTGTAAGCTCACAGGGTTTAACAGATATGTTACCGCACGTTGGATGCAATGCACCTAGTCAGTTAACCATATATGTATTCACCGCATGCGTCATTCCAACTTTTCCTTTTCAATTATCCTTGAAAACCTCTCTCGTTATTAACCTCCCTTTTTTTCATTTTTTTTCAAATGGGAATAAAAAACCTTGTTTTTACAAACACGGCCTTTCAGCGCCTCGGGGACGAAGATTATAAGGCTGTGAGGGTCAATTGACAAAAAAAAAAATCTACAAACTGACCCAAAAGTGGCCGTTTATGCAAAGTCAGTCTTCCGGCGTCCCTTTCGGGTACATTCGGCTGTTTTTTAAAACGGCATCACTCAACTTATTTACAACGAAAAATTAATTTCGATATTTTTGGCTATTCTTTTTTGGCAAAAGGGGAGGTTGAACCTGATAAAGGTTGCCTACGTATCTCATATCTAGTGAGAATCAAACCAGCGTAGTTCGGTCATATAAAAACAAACTACATCTGTAAATGAAACAAACTATTTATTATTTTTTCACACATTTTTTTTTTAATTTTAATTTTTTTTTCTTTTTTAAGTAAAAAAAACAAACTATTTTGAAACTATTTTTTTATTTTTTTTTATTTTGATCACACATTTTTTTTATTTTACAACAAACATTTTTTTGTTCTTTTTAAGTAAAAAAAAATAAACTATTTTGAAACTATTTTTTTTCATTTTCCTCAATATAAAAAAAAACCGGTTAGCCTGCAAGTCTGAAGCAAATGAATGCGTAAAACAAACAGGATGCATCAATATGGTCTTTTCATTTCAAGTCATCTGTCCTAGACTGACCAAACCCCTCTGTTGAGTACCCTAAGTCAAATGCATGTGATGCAAGCAAACGTCCTACTAGGGATTCGACATGAGTTTATTGTTCTTCTAGGTTTAAACCCTAGGTTTAAGGTGTCTAGATTGGCTTTACTCGAGCGGACAACTCGAGCTGAGGAGTGTCAGTGCATCGGTAGCATGGCTTTCCCGCTTAGTTGACAATACTCCCCGCCTAAACATGTGTACTAAAAATCCTTCACCGGGTGCCAAGCACCACAGCTATCTAGAGAAAAATGGGCTATGTCCAGCAAATGCCCGATATTATATTTCAAAGAGACTCAGAAGAGGAAAATGGATATCGGCACAATTTATATACAATTCACAAAATATCAAAGCTGTAAAAGCAACATTTAGCACATTAAATACAAACATATAATAAAATCAGATAATAAATAAGCCAAATAAAATAATTATTCAAAGCTCGAATCCTTAGCCAAATATTGTTCGCATATTTTACCTTTAAAAATAGAGTTCATACTGTCACACCTCCTTTCGGCGCGCTTACCCCGAAGGATAATGCATAAGGGAGTTTTTTCAATTTAAGTGACAATATTCGAAATGAGATTATTTATTTATTTCAGAGTCGCCACTTGGAATAAATTATGGTGTCCCAAGCCACCGATTTATTTAAATCCCAAATCGAGGAAATTTTTGACTTTCCAAATGAAGTCTGCGAACCAGAAATTCTAAGTAAGGAATTCTGTTGACCCGAGGGAAGGTGTTAGGCACCCCCGGATCCCGTGATTCTAGCACGGTCGCTTAAATTATTGTAATGGCTAAATATTTGATTTTAAAATATATTCAATACTATAATGCAATTTTAAATCATTTACCGCGTTTGATTATTTTTAAAGAAAAAGTGAACATTCTTATTGAGGGGCCCCACGATTTTATTTTCTATTTAGCAAGGCTCCTAATATTTTTTATTTAAAAGGATAATCCTAAAGTGACTACATTTTTTTTTATTTAGTTTATCTTTAAAAGAAAAGAAAAAGTCCTAATTAATTACATGCTTAAAATGCTATTCTATATTAGTACAAATGGTGTTCCCTCACAAGCCGACTAAATGACAAATTTATTCTTCAAAATATAGAACTAACTACAATTTGACAAAACTAATAAAACGGAAAATAACAACAAATATTAATCAACAACTTCTCTATTTCATTTCAAAACTTCAACTTCCAATTCGATCTTATATCAACACATAATTTTTAGAATGTGTACCTGGTATTGAAAAGAAGGGGGAGATGGAAAATCGACAGGCCGGTGAAAGTACAGCAACAACAACAATAACAACCAGCAGTAGCTTCAACACTTCAATCCAGAATATCCCAGCAATATGGAGAAAAACCAGTAAAAATAGAGAAGAAAAATATATTCCGAAATTTCTCTTTGCTTTCTCTCTCTAGCTTTGAACTCTCTTCCATTCTCAAAAGAAACTCTCAACAATTAAATTCTGTGTGTGTATATTTCCGTATCCAGAGTGTATATCGAGTGTATACTGCTCCCTTTTATTCCCTTATTTTTCTTCTCTTCCTATTGTTTCCTCTCTTTTTTCCACCCCTTTTTTTCTTAAATCCTCTCTTCTATTTATAGGCAAGAATTTCGAAAATTTTCAGATTTTTTATTAAAAAGAAAAATATTTTTTTAATTTAAAGAAAACTCACTATTCCATGTTTTCTTCTCCTTGTTTTCTTCCTTGATTTCCTTGCTCCCCACTACTTTATGTCATGTGATTATGATTATTATTTGGCTAAAAAAAATCTGAAATTTTCTTCTTGGGCCAAGGGGTTTTGGGTTGGGTAAGGGTGCTTAGGATTGGGCTTGTAACTTAATTTGCAAGATGGCCCAATCCAATTTTTTCTATTTTGTTCTTCTCCATTATTCAACTTCCAAATTAATAAAGCCCAAAATACTAAGATTAATTTATAAAAACTAAAAATTATCTTGAAATACTAATTAACTCATAATAATAATTTCACACAAAATTAAACATTAATAAAAATAAAATTGCACGATTTGGACATTAAATGCTTAAAAAATGCAAAATACATATTTTTTATGACTTTTCATTTCTGTAAAATAAACTTAATTGTAAACTTGAATTTTATATACATATGCAACATATTTTTTGTATATTTTATTTAGTTAAACAAGCAAATATGCACAGATAAAAATGCAAATAATACAAGAAAAATAACACAAAATTCACAACAATTGCAAAAAAACTAAAATTATTTTATTTTGAATCTTTGGGAGTATTTCTCTTATAGGGCAAAAATCACGTGCTCACACAACACCTCAGAGTTGTTCTTCACTCTCTGAAGGATAGTCTGTTGTATGCGAAGTTCTCGAAGTGCGAGTTCTGGTTGAGCTCAGTTGCATTTCTAGTCATGTAGTATCAGTAGAGGGCATTCAGGTAGACCCGAAGAAGATTGAAGCAGTCAAGAATTGGCCTTGACCAGCTTCAGTGATTGAGATTCGGAGTTTCTTAGGGTTAGCAGGATATTATTGTCGATTCGTGGAAGGGTTTTTATCTATAGCAGTCCCGTTGACCAAGTTGACCTAGAAGGGTGCCCTGTTCAGGTGGTCAAACGAGTGCGAGGAGAGCTTTCAAAAGCTCAAGACAGCTCTGACTACGGCACCGATATTGGTTTTGCATATAGGTTCAGGGCCTTATAGAGTTTATTGTGCTTCCCCAATTGGGCTTGGCTCAGTATTGATGCAGGATGGCAAGGTCATTGCTTATGCTTCGAGGTAGTTGAAGATTCACAAGAAGAATTACCCAGTCCATGATCTAGAGTTGGCAACCATTATTCATGCTTTGATGATATGGAGGCATTACTTTAATGGTGTGACGTGTGAGGTGTACACTGATCATAAGATTCTGCAACACTTGTTCAAGCAGAAAGAGTTGAACTTGAGGCAGCAGAGATCGTTGGAGCTATTGAAGTATTATGATGTTACTATTTTGTACCACCCGGGGAGAGCCAATGTGGTGGATGTGCATTGAGTAGGAAGTCAGCCAGCATGGGTTGTCTTACTTATGTTCCGGTCAGCTATAGATCGCTTGCTGTGGATATTCAAGGCTTGGCCAATCGGTTTGTGAGGTTGGACATTTCTGAGCCTAGCCGAATTTTAGCTTGCACGATCGCTCGTTCTTCATTATTTCAACGTATCAGTGATCGGCAGTTTGATGATCCTCATTTATGTGTCCTGAGAGACACGGTGCAGCGTGGAGGTGCCATGAATGTGACTTGAGATATGGAAGGTATTTTGAGGTTGTAGGGGCGAGTTTGTTCACCCGGTAGCAGGTTTTGAGCTGATTGAAGGTATTACTATTGAAGCCGAGTAAGGTGACCGCCAACGTTCGCGGCACCGAATTTCTTCTTTTTTATTCTAAATTTAATCCATGTATTATAGACCTTATAGTTGTAATAAAAATTCTTCTAGATGCTCGTGACTTGTGACACCCTGGTCCGGCTGTGTTGGGGTGTAAATATCTGTTATTAATGTCATTTAGTCGTATTTATCCATTTATTTATGTTTAATAATTGTTAAAGAGGCGAATTGGGTTAGTTGGATGGCCTTGTCTTTACGAGAGGCACTATCACGACCGGGTTGGAAATCGGGTCGTGA
The DNA here is from genome assembly GCA_032618575.1 of Nicotiana noctiflora. Taxonomy (NCBI): domain Eukaryota; kingdom Viridiplantae; phylum Streptophyta; class Magnoliopsida; order Solanales; family Solanaceae; genus Nicotiana; species Nicotiana noctiflora. The sequence goes on from JASVEL010001158.1 coordinate 177,491, forward strand.
CAGTCCCGTAAGTATTTCTCGAGACTTAAGCAACTTTTTCAACTTCTCTACTTAGTGTTTCGACGTATTTCCTTGCGTTTAAAATATGCACCAATAGTATTCAATGTGTTAGTGACAACATCAAAAAAATTACTTACATCTGGATGCTTTTTATAAAGAGCTGCAAGTGTTAATTGCAACTGATGGGCAAAATAATAAACACAATAGGCAGATGGAACATCTTGTAAAATCAAAGGCTTTAGGCCATTTATTCTTCCTTGCATATTACTAGCTCTTAACCTTGTCCACGTAGCTTGGATGAGCTTAACATGATCCAAAAGTAAATTATAAATTGTTTTCAGTAATGTTAGTGCATATGCATCATTCACATAGACAATATCCAAAAAGTGCACAATCACCTCCCCTCTTTTGTTAACATATCGTATAACAAGTCTCATTTGCTCTTTATGTGAGATGTCCTTTGATTCATCAACCAATATCCCAAAAACGTCATCATCCAAATCTTGGATAATAAGTTTAATCATTTCTTTAGCACATGCATCCACAATATCCTTTTGAATTGCTGGACAAATCACCATATCATTTTTTGGAGCTTTATATAATATTACCTTTCCCACATCGGAATGCTTGTCCTTATGAAATTCCAAAAGTTCAACAAAAAGACCTTTGTATTAGGAATCTTCACTTTCATTATGATCATGAAATGACAATCCATTTCTTAAGAGAAATCTTACCACATCAAGGGACGCATTTAAGCGTATCTGATGATCACTTTTTACTTACTCACTTTGCTTGTGAAAAGAAGATTGAATCGATTGTTCTTAATTTATCAAATCTTGCATTCTATTAAAATATTTGTGATGGATACTACTTACTTTCCCGACATGCATTTTAAGTCTTTCTGTATCTTTGTTCCAACCCTTAAAATCATCTTTTGTAAATGCATCTCATGCATTACCACGACTTTCAAGTTCAATCTTAAATAAATAACAACACAAACAGAATGCAACATCACCTTTTATGCTATATTCCAACCATTAAGAATATGGACCCTTAAACCAATTGGGTTCATGTGAATCACATTTTTTACAGTAAATCCGCCTCTGCACCTACTCAATTGAGCCACCTCTAACTTACGGTACAACACCTTCAAAAATATAATTAGTTAAGAAATATCCATGAAACTCTTTTCTTTAGTTAGTATTTAATTATGGTGTCATAAATTGTAACATCGAATTAGTCATGAAAAATGACTAATTATTGGCAACTGCAAATCTTCCAAGTGTTGTATTATAAATTTAATAGGAGATTCAAGAAGTTTTAAAGAAAGAGACCCTTCCACAAACATAATGAAAGTAGAAATGAAAGGCACGACATATATTATTTCTACAAAAAGTAAATTTATTGTATCTGTATAGCCATGATAGTAAATCAAAGAGGCTCAATAAATCATACAGACTCAGTATGTATCATTGTCGATTTGATTTCTGGATTTTATTCTTCTGCTTCTTTGTTTGCCTGTACTCTCCATAGAAATATGAGACGAAACCCCAAAGAGAAAGAAAAAGAGCAAGGCTTCCCTATAAAAAACTACAGCTAATACCTCAGTAACGGGAAGCAAAATTGCGATCATAACCCCGTACATCAAAGAGGAAGAGCAGTAAATAACTCCAATAACACCCACAAAGAAGCATCTATATAAATCTATAAAGGAGGGACTTGACAAGATGATGTGGCATCTCTTATATTGTAAGAATCTCATTTATCTTTTTTCTCATTTTTTGACTATTTTCTTTCAATTTAACCATTTATCTTAATTTACAATAATTATATCCATAACTCACCCCTCTTCATTCATCGTGACTTTTCAAGTTCATAACTCCCAATTATTTAATTTGTTATAAATTTCATCTTGGGTTGTGACTTTTGGAATATGTGACCCCTATTTGTTTATTGTGTTATAAATTGTATTTTTTTCTTCTTTTCTTTAGCATAATTCAGTTTGCTAATTATTGGAAGAAGCCAACATTTGTATTCCTTATGGAAAAATGATAGAAGCTCATATCCTTTATACATATAAAAGAACTAGGTAAGCTTGGCATCGAGGGAACAAGAATCATGTTTACCCTTTGAGATGGAAATAGAGATAGAGGTTCAGTGTAGTTGGAGCTTCCAAGGTCATAAATGTCTTCTACATAGTCGATTGTATCTTAGTAGTAGGATTTACAAGTTTGTTTCCATCTCTTCTTTAAAGTCTATTTGTAACCTGATAGGACTATCTTTTAAGAATAGGTTAAGTTCATGATTATCTATCAAGCCATTTTTTTCTTTTTTAGTTTTATGATATTCACAAACTCCACTACTTTAGTTGTGATAGTTTTTATTCCTTAATTTATCTTGTGTGTAATTATCGTTAATAACGAATTTACTCAACTAAATATTTTAAATAGTGGTGCAATACCTGAAATAACATTCCAACTGCATAAGGTGTTATAAACAGAAGGAAAATGATAGTAACTTGAGTTTTTAATCAAACCAATAGGAATTTTTATAAACAACATATATTTGGTTCATACGTAGTTCATAACTTTAGTTTAGTAAGAAGTTAAAAGATATACTTCCATATAAGTTATAACTCTGAAGCATTATTATATGACGATCTGATTTGTCAACTCTTGAGCAACAAAGCTTGCAAAATAGTTAAAAAAGAAAAACATCCATAAATGGCTGCACTGAAGTGAATTTACCTATTCGATTATAGATTTTCATAGTCAGGTATGTTTTGGAAGGAAACGATTTTATTATTTGGACAACTTCTGAGTTGTAGTATAAGAATGTAAGTATTGATCCAGATTCTTTTTGAAGAATATGTATTTAAATCATTAAATACTTGACTCCTTCTGTTAGGGATATATTTATGCAACATATTAGTTGTTTGAACTAATCGAATTTTTATTCTTAATTATCATTCAAGCTTTATCCCCTGTCACATGCAATTTCGATTATATTCGTGATTGAATTAATAGGAAGTTAGTGTACCTTCTTCGTTGCTATAATTTTATTGTCGTTGAAAGTTGAATTCTACTTGGTTGGAATGTTTGACATGGAATGTATCATGGAAATTCTATTGTTGTTGCTCTATACACGTTTATCTCTATGATAGAGAAATGTTTCTGAATTGTTTAATTTATAGGATTCATGTATACTTCTCTATTTCGTTTGATTCTAACTTATAGGAATTCAAAAATATAAAATGTCACCAAGTCTCGATGAATGTTTTTTCATCACTATTTCGTAGTCATAATTTATCCTCCATGGAACATATATGACAATTTGAGTTAAATATTTAGAGGAATACGTTTCAATAACTTTATTTGCCATTATAAGTCTCTTAGAAGTAGAATAAGATTTTTCTTATATTTAATTTGGTGGTTATACATTGTGACGAATTTAAAACTTAATTTAGTTCTTTATTCTTCACTTAGGATTTTTCTGATATTCTATTGGTACGCAAAGATCAAACAGAAAAATAAAAAAAAAAATCGATGCAATCATGGAGGGTTTATCAATTCAAGCTGCAATTTGACTGACGAATACAAATAAATGGCATGTAAAAGATTTTTAGAAACAAGTGAAAGAAATTCACCTATTTGTGTTTTGGTTTAATTCTTTTGAACGTGGCGACTAAATTTTCACTTTAATATACATCTTTTCTATTATCGCTCTCCGTTCATTTTTCCATTGAATTGGTCCGCACAACGCGCGTGTACGTATACTAGTTATAAATATAAGAGGAACACCAGAAATTTTTAAGGAAAGAGACCCTTTCACAAACATAATAAAATTAAAGTAGCAATGAAAGGAAACGACATATATTATTTCTACAAAAAATAATAATTTTGTATCTGTATCGTCATTATAGTAAATCAAACAGTCTCAATTAATCAAACAGACTCAGTGTGCATTGTAGTCGTTTCGATTTCTGGACTTTTATTCTTCTGCTTCTTTGTTTGTCTGAACTCTCCGTAGAAGTATGAGACGAAACCCCAAAGAGAAAGAAAAAGAGCAAGGCCCTTTTCACCTGAAAAATTTTCCCTATAAAAAACTACGGCTAATACCTCAGTAACCGGAAGTAAAACTGCGATCATAACCCCGGACATCAAAGAGGAAGAGCAGTAAATAACTCCAATGACACCCACAAAGAAGCATTGCCAAATAACGGCAGTCCATACTATCACTGTATAATATCTAGCTTCTCCGAGATTAAATTGTTTAGCCTCACTTGATATTGCCTGCAAATTTGATCAATATATTAGTCCTTGCTCTTTAAAGATATTGTCTATAGCTAAAACAAAATTGAATCCAGTAGTACCTAGTTTCATATATTTTTGACATATCCAAATTAAATATGACGCGTCATATACATAAAATGTCTCAGTCAACCCAAACCCACGGTATTGATGTACTTCAAATTTAAAAAATGTTACAGAAGAGTATATGGAATATGAATAATTTAGCGTTTCGAGCTGATTTATTCTTTAATGTCCCACTGCTGAACTCAAACTCACAACTCATTTCAAGCTTTTGTTCTTTGCCTTGTCATTAAGATTAAGTAAAGGAATTGACATAAGAAGAAAAACAAAAAGAAGTTTCCAACGAATATAAGAAATCCTAGAAGATGGAGTATTAAACGCCAATACCTTACCTAAAGAGAATTTATAGACTTGTCTTTTGAAGGCCTTATGTATCTAATTGTAATTAATAGCAAACGAGAGAAATATAATTCTCTCTATTTCTGGGACACGAAATTTACAGGGGAAGACAATATGCATGTGTAGCAATGAGTTATAGGGGAAGAAAAAAGTACCTGAAAATCATTATTGACGATCATTCCTACGGTGCAAAAAACAGTAGCAGCAAGACACATGACCATCTGAATCTCTAACACCAACGTCGCAGTAATAGCTTGTTTTGCCTTCAAGTAAATCAACTCAATGCAAGGCAAAATGACTCCATATAAAGCTGCCGCCAGAAGTGTCATCATAAAACCAAGAATATAGGCTTTACTTGTCACACCTTCTGGTCGATCACCATTAGATCGAATACCCAATAAAACAGCACCAACTGTCAACAAAATCACTGCATTGATGGAGTAGGGTGTGAACTTCAACTTTACTATGAAGAAAGCACCTACTCCAGTGAAGGCAAGTTGAGCAGCAAGAAGAAGTGAAGAGGTTGACACAGGGAGTTTTGACCCACCCCACGAATAAAGAAAATCATCAAGGCCAGTTACAACGCCAATGACGAACGATGCAATGAAAATTCGGGGTGTTATAAAGTAAAACTTGGTATTAGAACCTTCGATTTTTCGACGATAAAAGTATAAGATGGCAAGAGGTATAAGAGTGAGTGGCCATCCAGCAGTTTGTAACCAACTGCTGAACCATACTCTTGAACCTCCTTCGACATAATATAGACGCATCATTAAAGGGCCACCACAGATACCAACAGCGAGTATAAGACAACTAATCAAAAGGAGGATTCTTCTCATGTTGGTGCTTAATCCTTTATGTTCCATATTAATTTTCAAGAGATTTGGATGCTAAGTTGGAGTATCTTGCTGCTCAGACTGAATGGTTTTCTTTTCCAAATGTTTGGATATATATTTGGATGAGATTTGCAGCCCTCTATTTATAATTGAGGAAAAACTTGGTATATTCCCACGATTTGTTTCACAACAAAGAGTGGCCCACTATAATGACCTCTTGGAGTTGCTTGGCGAGCTCAAACAATTAAAAAAACATATAAGAGCAAAGACTAAAGAAGCAACTTTATTATTTTATTGGAGCCTTGATTATTTTAAATTACTAATACGCCAACGATGGACGGTGGCGCGTAAATAGTCATAAGCACGCGGGCATAGTATTTTGCATTTCCACGTGTGAAGAGAAAAAAAATGGATTAAACTTAATAGGAAGGGACAAACGTGGTTTATATTTAAGAATTGAATAATGATTAGTAGCAACCCATATGCCAATTTTTGTTCAATTAAATAATTATGAGTAGTCAACTTTGGTCTTCTGTCTTTCCCACTCCCCCCACCAGCTCCAACTAACATGGAGTTGGAGGGACTCGCGACAATAGTTAGGCTCGACTTCTTTCCAATTCAGTTTCCTATAATTAGACAAAACAATGTGAAACTCGTCAAGTCGAATCTACTAAAAGTTAACCTATCAACTACTATCTTCAGACCCACTAACTCTTCAGAATCAGCTTCCCAAATATTTAAATCTCAGTTGAGTGTTTCCTTAATAACTATTTTTGCAGATAACTAAATAACTGTAAACTAAACTAAATATGTTGTAAACAATAATGTGAAGAAGCTAAGGCAATGATTTCCCCTATTGATGGAATCCCTTCTGTTTATGATAAACAAATTTACCAACACATCTCTATTAACCATGAACGTTATTCTTACCATAAATCTCTCCCGAGTAATCACAGTAATTTACTATTGCACTCTCCCGAGATACACTAGCTTACTTTAATTAGCACAATTCACTTTAGATTACACCCAAGGCTTCGTTATCCCTAATCCCGCCTTTAAACCCACAATTATAGATTCCTCTAATAATCGAGGAGTAGTGTTGTTCAACAATAACCTAAATATGCACTCTTTTCCAAGTTATGCACACTAATTAGGCACAACTAATTGAGGATCCTGTCAATTAACTACAACAAACATGAAGTTGAACAAATAGAGATTAAACTATCAATTTGTATTCACATAAACAAGAAGTTCATCACCCAATAGGTTCCATCAAAACCTTAGACAAGAATTTAGCTACTCATGGCTATGGGAAAATAAACTAAGATAGATTTCATCATTAAAATCAAAGAAAAGAAGAAAGATATTTGGAGTATTCTCCCACAATTGTTTCCCTTGCCAAGATACTCTAAAAATCAATACATGCCTCCTTGGGCGAAGTCTAATGTTTTAAATAGTGTTTAGGTCTAAAAATCCCGTATTTGACACTTTAACCCATGAAGTTTTCGTCGCCTGCCACAATTCTGCCGTAGTCGCGGTAGAACCGCGGCCAATCACCTTCTCTGAATCTCACAGGTTCTGAACCTGTCTTCCACCGTGGATCTGCCGCAGTCGCGATAGGACCGCGGCCAAACACCTATTCTGAATCTCGAGGGTTGTATGGCGTGGCTTCAATGGGAATTTACACATTTGGCTTTTTTTTTGTCCAATTTTGACTCAAAAATTGCTCCTTAGCCTTCCTTAGCCATTTATCATCTACAAATCATGAAAGCACTAATAAGAGCATTTTGTTATCATATTTATCATCAAAACAACATAAAAAGGTGAGTATTTAAGGCATGATTATAGTCAAATTCACTTATTATCAACACCCTACACTTAAACATTTGCTCGTCCTCGAGCAAATTAAATCACACTTCTAGACCTAACTTTTCAATGTATTGCCCCAATATATGTCATACTCACTATTATCAATGATTAACCTAAGTAGTGCAATAATCCTAACTCAAATGTAGACTCTCATGCCAAGACACACTTGTGTTCGCTCTAATTACTCTAACAGACATGAAGATTCACTTTTTCTTCCTGAGTCACATGCCCTTACATAAACAAAATCTAAGAGAAGTTTCACACGCATAAAATTCAACAACAAGGAATCATATATAGAAAGAATTCACTCACTCCCAGCGAAGAGCATTCACATGCCACATAGACACACCATAAGCTTGCCCCTAGTGTAATACTCTACTAATCGAGCCATTTCGTCAAAGATCAAGAGGTCTTTATAGATTATAATGTAGGCTAAGGGATGTGTAGGATATATTTAGATATAGTGACTAACCTCCCTAAGCACTTTTAATACACACTTCCTTTTATTTCACCTTTTTTCTCAATCCAATCATTATTCCACATTTTTATTTACTTGTGACCCCCACTTTTCTTTAGGTGTAACTGGCTCCTTTTTTTTCTATTTTTATTTTTAAACTATTTCACAATGCCAGTTCACCAATGAAACCCTTCATTCTTGATTCCCTTTTTTTTCACTAACTCCCTACCACCCCACATTTTGACTTTTGCATATTCTTTAGTGATTCAAGTGCTTCTAAGAGGTAAAGGTTCAAACAATTATGCTAATTCAAACACATCGATTTATATCAATATAGGGTTATCAAAGAACAGGCTTCAGGCTCAAAGGGGTTAACTATGGTATTATGTATAGGTGGATTTACAATTTTTATAGGGTTGCACAAAGAAATGCCTCAATCATCTCTAAAACTAAATGACTTCTATTTCGCTTTGCAAACACACAGGGCAAGTTCTAGGTATCATATGCAAGCATATAATGCAAGTAACAACTCACACACATTTAGCATGTAACTCATTCTGAATCAGTTCATCAACATAATCATACGAGTGTTCAAGAAGGACAAGATGTGCAAAATTAAGGCATATATTATGAGTATACAAACAATCTGAGACATCACACTCTCAAGTTCTTTTTTTTTTGTTATTTGCAAGTGTGCACATTTGGGGTTACATTCTGACCTTCACCCATCTAATCCTAAAACTACAAAAAGAAAAATCTACCAAACCCGGTTCAAGAAAAACCCTTATAAAAGAATCGTGGTCAAAAGAAAAACCAACGGGGAGGTAATACACTACCTAAAAGAGGAAAATAAAAAAAAATCTACATGGACTACTTCCCTCAAGAGTACTATCCAAGTAGTCCATCATCAGGAAGAGTCCTCTAACTTGTTTTTGGGTTTTATATTTTTTTTCTTTTTTTTTATAATTAGTTTCGACTTTGACCCTCAAGAGACCCGCCGACAAGTGTCTGTCGTTGGGCCAGGTCAGCTAATTCTGATATAGACCTAATCAAATATATACAACACTAACTTTTACATAACATTACACTATATATACTACAACATACAAACAGAGTAAGTGTCCCACCCCACACTTAAAATTATGTTATGTCCCCATGTCATATAAACATAGTAATGAGCAGAGGGGTTAGAAGACTTCCCTGAGACTCAGTGAAAGTCGGAGATAGTGCTGGGGTCGACATGGCAGGCTCTCCCCAATGCACGAAACCAAGCCATGAATCGGCTCTCAGTCCTGGACTACCTCTGGGACATTGGATCCATCCTCGTATGCAGTCCGTGCACCGAGGTGCGGAGATCCGCTACCTCTTCCTCCAAAGACCGTAGCATAGGTCTGGTGGACTGTGATCTTGATAGGCCATCCCCAAAATGTGTGTGCCGAGAAGGACCAGCACTATTTGTAGACCTCCTGGATGGAGCAACAGGGACTGTGTCATCATCCTCATCATCAATGTCAATAGTTGTTCTAACACCCAAGCCTACCCTGATTCCAGAGGCATTGTATGGCGCTTTTGGTGGCTAATCTCCATTGGCTGGGTATGTGGGTGTATTCTTCTTCAAACACAATGTGGTTACCAATGAAGGGAAATAGAATCCCTTTGTCCGCAGTGGTCCCCGGAGTACCATCTCATCTCCAATTACCCGGGCTGGATCAAACTCCTTCTGAGTGACAAAACACCGAGTCAATATTGCCCGATTGAAGTTTAGATCCATTGTATTGCTGGATGGTAGGAATCTGCTGCAGATAACAGTCAGCTAATATTTGGCCAAGTGGGTGAAGGAACTGGAGTTGAGGGTAATTTGGTCCTTTATCCAAATGGGTCGCCCCTCTGTGCATAGTGCAGTTATCATAACCTCTCTTGTGACATTTGGCCTATCATGATAATAGTCTATGTCACTGGTGAATGGAGGTAGCCTCAACACCTGGCGAATTTTCGAAACTTTGGCATTGACTATTTTGCCACGAACAATCACCTCCCTACTCATGTGGAATGAGAAGTTGGCATAAAATTCTTGAACTAACATCTTGTTAACTGGAGCGGGGTCCTCGAATAGGAATTCTATCTCCCGCCTCCTAATCTTCTCATACATATCCTCCTATTTAGCACGGAGGGCTACCCGGTCGATCGGAATCTCATGAAGAAAACTCTTTGTAGCTTTGGCATGGAAATCATCCTCAACCAGTTCCGATGTGAACCGGGACTCATCATCAGTAGGGCGCCTAGAAGGTCCTGCTGACAGCCTTGATCTTTTGGGAGCCATATGACCTGCAAATAATCAAGCAAATTATCAAAATATGCCCTTAACAATAGCCAATCGGATGGTTACTCAGACTCACCACCCGATGTCACCAAATACGCTCCCTCAATTCATTCATTACACTTTTCACAATAGCCCCACAATTTTCTTACCACATCCGGCATAATACACCCCACACTTACGCCTTTCAATGTTATACATGATATACAATACAACCATATACTATTACAACAATATCACCCATCCACTACAACAATACCACTAATCAATTACACAATATCATCCCTCAATTACAAAACCCCAAACCTAAGTTGGGTGTAAAACACCCTAAAAATATACCACAGAATAACAATTTTCGGCCAACACATGGCCCAACACTATACTATACCACAAAAATATATTTTAGGCCTCCAAGCCACCAAAACAACTTTACAATTAAATAATAATTGAGACCCAAATTGATTTGGCACCAAACAAATTCATAAACCTCAACTACAACAATGGCCAACATAAAATAAAGCGAAAACTAAAGTTTTACACTAATCCTAACTAGGGTTTAATTAAAACTACTAACTAACTAAAATACACTACTTAGAAAGGAAAGAAATAGAGAGAGAAGAAAATAGCTTACTTGTGAAAGAGATGAAGAAGTGGATGTGCTTTTATGGAGTTTTGTTTTGTGAAGAAGAAGAAGAAGAAGAAGAAGAAGAAGAAGAAGAAGAAGAAGAAGAAGAAGAAGAAGAAGAAGAAGAAGAAGAAGAAGGGAGTTATTTCTGGGTTTCTATTTGAGAAAGGGAGAAGAGAGAATGGGAAGGAGGCATGAAGGCTGCTGAAAAAATATGGGGAAAGAAGGGTGGGACGGGTATTAGGGTAAAATAAAAAAGTTAAGTAAGAACAATAAAAATAAAAAATAAAAAGTAACCGACTTACCTGGTCTGCGTCTTGGCCTGCCGCAGTTCTGCCGTGGTCGTGGTAGAACCACGAGCGATGAGATTCAGAGACTTGAATCCACCGCGGTCGCGGTGCAAACGTAGTGGATCAACTTCAAAGAGGGACTTTGATCGCGATTCTGCCGCGGTCGATGCCTTTCTTTGATTCTAACGCCCAATTTCTTTTTCTTTTTTTAGATAGCTAAACTAAAAAGGTTACAATTTCATGGTTTACCTCCCACGTAGCGCCTGATTTAACGTTGCGTCATGACTTATATGAGCGCATTTAAGGTTCTCTCAACCTCTGTGGTTCATTCAAATATAGCTCGGATATCTCCTTAGGCTCTTCCATACCCATATACAATTTCAACCGCTGTCTATTGACTCTAAATGTGTGAGAGTCATATTCAGTAGCAACTTCCACAGCTCCGGATAGAAATACTTCAACCATGCAAAACGGTCCGGACCACCTTGACTTTAGCTTACCCGGGAACAGCCACAATCTTGAGTTATAAAGAAATACCTTGTCCCCAGATTTGAAACTTTGCTCAATGATGTATTGATCGTATAATCGCTTCCTTCTCTACTTATACAGCCTTGTGCTTTCAAAAGCCAAATACGGAAACTCATTTAGCTTATGTAATTCATTGACCCTTGTCGCACCCGCAACTTCCAAGTCTAAATTCATTTATTTCAGTGCCCACCACGCTTTATGTTCAAGTTCAACCGGTAAGTGACAGGCCTTCCTAAACACCAACTTATATGGTGACATGCTAATTGGTGTCTTGAAAGCTATCCTGTAAGCCCATAGTGTATCATCTAGCTTCCTTGACCAGTCAGTTCTTGTGGCGTTCACCGTTTTCGTTAATACGCTCTTGATCTCTCTATTGGACACCTCAACATGTCCACTAGTCTGCGGGTGGTATGGAGTAGCCACCTTATGGCGCACATCATATGTAGCCAACAACTTCTCAAAGGCCCTGTTGCAGAAATGAGTGCCTCCGTCGCTTATAATTGCACGCGGTGTCCCAAAGCGGGTGAAATATTCTTCTTGAGAAACCCAACCACCACCTTAGCATCATTGGTGGGTAACGCTGCAGCTTCTACCCATTTGGACACACAGTCTACAGCAACAAAAATGTACTTATTACCGTAGGAGCTGACGAAGGGACCCATGAAATCTATCCCTCAGACATCAAACACTTCTACCTCCTGGATTGGGTTTATGGGCATCTCGTGATGCCGGGAAATGTTCTTGGTGCGTTTACATTCATTACAACCCTTGACCTATAAGTGAGCATCTTTAAACACCGTTGGCTAGAAAAATCCGGCCTCTAGCACCTTAGCTGTTGTCCTAATCCCTCCAAAGTGACCGCCATACGCCGAAGCGTAACAAGCCTGCAAGATAGAAGATTTCTCGATCTCCGGGACGCATCTCCAGATCATGTTATCAAGATAAATTCTAAACAAATAGGGCTCATCCCAGTAATATAATTGGCTTTCAGGAAAGAATCTTTTCCTCTGGACCGATGACAGCTCGTAAGGAATAATACCACTAGCCAAGTAATTAGCATAGTCTGCATACCATGGCGCTTCCTCATGAGTGGTAGCGAGCAACTGCTCATCTGGAAAACTTTCCAGAATTTCTTCAACTTCTACAACATTTTCAGCTCCTTCAAGTCTTGATAAGTGATCAGCGACTTGATTTTCAGTGCCCTTACGGTCACGAATTTCAAGATCGAACTCTTGCAGTAGCAACACCCAACGAATCAGGCGTGGCTTAGTGTCCTTCTTTTCTATTAAATAACTAAGAGTTGCATGGTCAGTGTATATGATTACCTTGGATCCTATAAGATAGGACCGGAACTTGTCAAAAGCAAATACCACAGCTAGCATCTCCTTCTATGTCACTGTGTAGTTCAATTGGGCTCCGCTCAGTATTCTACTAGCATAGTAGATTGGGTGCATCAATTTGTCCTTCCATTGGCCCATCACTGCCCCCACTACGTAGTCACTAGCATCACACATTAATTCGAATGGTTGCTCCCAGTTGGGCGCAACAATAATTGGTGGTGTGACTAGTCTTTTCTTCAGCTCCTCAAAAGCTACCCTGCAATCATTAAAATACAAAAGGGTGATCTTTCTCTAATAACTTACAGAGGGGGTTGGAAATTTTTGAGAAGTCCTTAATGAACCTCCGGTAGAAGCGGTCATGTCCGAGAAAGCTTCTTATGGCTTTGACTGAAGTTGGTGGAGGCAGCTTTGCTATGACATCAACCTTTTTCTCTATCAACGTCTCTTCCTTTGCTTGACACCCAGTGCCCCAAGACTATTCCTTCTTGTACCATGAAATGACACTTCTCCCAATTCAGAACCAAGTTAGTCTTGATGCACCATTTCAACACACGCGTCAGATTTACTAGGCATTCCTCAAATGAATTCCCCATCACTGAGAAGTCATCCATGAACATCTCCATTATATCTTCTACCATGTTAGTGAATATGGCCATCATGCACCGTTGGAATGTGGCGGGTGCATTGCAAAGGCCAAATGGCATCCTCCTGAAGACATAAATGCCATATGGGCATATGAAGGAGGTCTTTTCTCTGTCCTCAGGGGTAATGGAGATCTTATTGTACCCCTGAGTACCCATCTAAGAAGCAAACATGTGACCTTTTTGCCAACCTATCCAGCATCTGATCAATGAAGGGAAGTTGGAAGTGGTCTTTCCGGGTGGCTAGATTCAGCTTCCTATAATCCATGCAAATCCTCCAACCTGTGACGGTTCTTGTTGAGATAAGTTCATTGTTGGCATTCATCACCATCGTCATGCAACCCTTTTTAGGTACACACTGAACTGGGCTAACCCAACTACTATTAGAAATTGGGAAAATGATTCTCGCATCTAACCACTTTATCACTTCCTTCTTTACAACTTCCTTCATATTTGGGTTCAGCCTCCTCTGATATTCCCTGGAAGGTTTGTGACCCTCTTCCAGCATAATCTTATGCATGCAATAGGCGGGGTTGATCCCCTTGATGTCTGCCATGGTCCACCCAATGGCAGTTTTGCTCTCCTTTAGTACCTGTATAAGTTGTTGAACTTCTACATCTAACAAACCAGATGAGAAAAATAACAGCTAATGTGGAGTTGGGATCCAGAAATTCATACTTTAGGTGGGCTGGTAATGGCTTTAGTTCCAGCTTATGTGGTTCTTCAATGGATGGTTTTGCTGGAGGGGTCTCTTTCTTTTCTAAATGTAAGGGCTCAAACTTAATATTTCTATCCAATGACCCTCTACCTTCAAGTCCTAACACCCATTCTGCCAAATTCTCCCCATTTACTTTATCTAAGTTCATTAAGCATGCCATTAGGGGATCCTTAGTCGTCAACACCTCATCATCTGACTCTACAATTACATCTACTGCATCAATAACAGAGCAATTTGAGAGCTCACTCGGTCACCTCATTGATTTCTGCACATTGAATATAATTTCGTCATCATTGAGCATCATCTTGAGCTCCCCAGTTTCACAATCAATCAATGCTCTCTCCGTGTCCAAAAATGTTCTTCCTTAGATTATAGGAATTTCTTCATCCACCTTGCAGTCCAAGATTATAAAATCTGTGGGAAACACGAATTTCCCCACCTGAATAAGTACATCATCTAGAATCCCAAATGGACATTTCACAGTCCTATCGGCCAGCTGCAGCAACATAAAGGTGGGTCTAGCTCTCCCAATGCCCAGCCTCTTAAAAATAATCAAGGGCATAAGATTGATGCTACCCCCCCCCCCAAATCACACAGTGCCATAGTAAAGGCGAAGTTCCCTATAGTGCAAGGAAATGTAAAGCTACCTAGATCAGATAACATTTCACCTATAGGTCTAGACACCACTGCACTACAGGTCTGAGTAAGTGTCATCATGGCCAGGTCTTAGAAGTCGAACTTCCGAGATATGAAATCCTTCACCATTTTATCATATCCAGGCATCTCTTTTAAAGCTTCAATCAAAGGAATGTTTACCTGAATTTGCTTGAGCATTTCAAAGAAATTTTCGTATTGCTCCTCCTTTTGGTGCTTGGCCAACCTTTGTTGGAATAGTGCAGGAGGTCTCTTCTTCCCAATCACTTGGGATTTCTCTTTCTCAGCTACACTTTCGACTATTGGCTCTTCCGCTAGCTTAGATGTTTTCTTAGTCTCTTGCTGCTTATTCTTCTCTTTAGGTACGGTCAAGACTGTCACCTCTGTCAATATCGTAGACTCATCCTGTTCAATGTGTACTGGAATGAGCATCTCAGCCTGTATATTATTTCGTGCTCTCTCTTGCTCAACATCAAGATCCCTACCATTTCGAAGACTCACCACCATCAGCTATTTTGGGCCCTGATCTTTTGGATTGATTTGTGTATCTGCAGGTAATGTCCCTTGAGGATGATTGTTCAGCGACATTGAAATATGGCCCACTTGTACCTCAATATTTTAATGGCCACATCATGTGCATCCACTCTTTTATTAATTTTGGCATTGGACCTAATAACATGCTGCATCATTACTTCCAGTCTTGCAAATCCATCTTCTTGTCTTCCACCATGCTATTGTTGAGGTGGATGGTACCCTTGCTACTGATTGTTGTACCCTTGTGGTCTAGGATATGGAGCCATGTTGTTAGGGGTCTCATACCTCCCATGTTTCCGGCGTTATACTATGGCTGAGGTGGCCTGTACTGCTGCTGAGTCTGCTGACCCCAATTCTGATTTACTTGTCTTTGACCCCCATAGTTAGCCACGTAGTTCATATCTTCATGTTGATGATGATGATCATGCTATGCATTCCATGGATTACCAATTGGTTGACTAATGCAAGATGTGCACAAGCTCCCATTGGTAGTATCTACTATATGTACTGCTTAACCCCTGATTCCTCCACCTTTTTGGTGAGGATGCTCATCTATGTCAAGAGAGTTGCCATATTTTCAGCCATAGTGTTCGAAGGATCAAGAGGAACTGAGTGCACCACTAGAGTGATAGGTGCAATCCTAGTTGTCCATCCTGTATTTTGTGCCATTTTGTCCAACAAATTCGGACCTTCTCTCCGAGTCTTGCTAAAAAACGCCCCACCTGCAGAGGCATCTACAATATTCTTCATGCCATCAGATAGCCCCATGTAAAACCGTTGTCCCAGCATCTATTCTGAAATACCGTGGTGAGGACGCATAACCAACTTTCCTTTAAACATGCCCTATGTTTCATGTAACGTCTCCATTGGTTTTTGCTTGAAGTTCACGATCTCATCAAGTTGTTGAGCATCTTTGTTGGGCGGGTGGAACTTGTTGTGGAATTGCTTGACTAAAGCATCCCAAGTTTCTATAGAGTTGATAGGGAGTGAATTAAGCCATACTTGTGCAGCTCCTGTCACCGAGAATGGAAACAATAATAGCCTGATTGCTTCCAGAGTCACGTTGGGTTGCCTTTGTGTTTTGCATATGGATAAGAAGTTCTTCAAGTGCTACTAAGGATCTTCGATTTGTGTCCCAGAAAAGAGTCCCTTGTTTTGCAACAAGTGTAGCATATTGTTTGTAATCTGGAACAATTCAGCTTGTATTACGGGCACAACAATGGTAGTGGCCAAATTGTCAGCAGTGGGTTATGCCTAGTCATAAAGTGCTTCTTTAGGCACAGGAGGTGCCTCTTCCCTGACGTTTCTGTTAGGATCGTTGACATCCCCCATGTCAATTTTGATTTTCAGTAGTTGTTGGGAATGTTGAATTCTCTTGTTGGCACGGTACATAGCCCAAAATGTTTGCTCGGGGTCTGAGAGTCGTTCAAGTAGTTCTCCGGTCCTCGTAGATTTTCTAGGCATACACCTGAGCAACCAAGTCAACAACCGTCAAATTTTCAATCAAAAGTTGGGTAGAGAGAAAACTGACTACAATAAGAATCTTTGTATATCTATCAATGGAAATCGATAATTCCGTTAACTCCCTGGCAACGACGCCAAAATTTGATCATGCCCAATTATACCTTATAAAAAGGACTCCGCAGATGCTCCAAGTATAACCCGAGTATTATGCCCAGGGTCGAATCCACAGAAAGTTAACCTATCAACTACTATCTTCTGACCCACTAACTCTTCAGAACCAGCTTCCCAAATATTCAAATCTCAATTGAGTGTTTCCTTAATAACTACTTTTGCAGATAACTAAATAACTATAAACTAAACTAAATATGTTGTAAATAATAATGAGAAGAAGCTAAGGCAATGGTTTCCCCTACTGATGGAATCCCTTCTGTTTATGCTCATAAAAATTTACCAATACATATTTATTAATCAAGAACGCTATTCTTACCATAAATCTCTCCCGAGTAATCATAGTAATTTACTATTGCACTCTCCCGAGATACACTAGCTTACTTTAATTAGCACAATTCACTTTAGGTTACACTCAAGGCTTTGTTATCCCTAATCCCACCTTTAAACCCACAATTATAGATTCCTCTAATAATCTAGGAGTTGTGTTGTTCAACAATAACCTTAATATGCACTCTTTTCCAAGTTATTCGCCCTAATTAGGCACAACTAATTGAGGATCCTGTCAATTATCTACAACAAACACGAAGTTGAACAAATAGAGATTAAACTAGCAATTTGTATTCACATAAACAAGAAGTTCATCACTCAATATGTTCCATCAAAACCTTAGATAAGGAATTTAGCTACTCATGGCTATGGGAAAATAAACTAAGGTAAAATGCATCATAAAAATCAAAGAAAAGAAGAAAGATGTTTGGAATATTCTCTCACAATAGTTTCCCTTGCCAAGATACTCTAAAAATCAACACATGCCTCCTTTGGGCGAAGTCTAATGTTTTAAATAGTGTTTAGGTCTAAAAATACTGTATTTGACACTTTGACCCCTAAAGTTTTCATCGCTTGCCGCGGTCGCGGTAGAATCGCTGCCAATCACCCTCTCTGAATCTCACAGGTTCTGAAACTATCTTCCACCGCGGTTCTGCCGCGGTTCTGCCGCGGTCGCGGTAGAACCACGGCCAAACACCTATTCTGAATCTCGAGGGCTGTATGGCGTGGCTTCAATGGGAATTTACACATTTGGCCTCTTTTCTCCAATTTTGACTCCAAAACTGCTCATTAGCCTTCCTTAGCCATTTATCACCTACAAATCATAAAAAGCACTAATAAGAGCATTTTGTTATCATATTTATCATCAAAACAACATAAGAAGGTGAGTATTTAAGGCATGATTATAGTAAAATTCACCAATTAACAGTGATTCCATCCAAACTTCACTACCTTATGCAATGTCGATACTACGGCTCCAGCAGCGTGGATCTAGGTTCGTCCTAACAACAAGTTGTAGCATGCCGGGATGTCTATCACTTGAAAGTTGACATTAAACCATGCTGGCCCCATTTGTAAGTATAGGCTGATTTCTCCAATAGTAGATCTCTGGGACCCATCGAAGGCCTTGACATTGATAGCCCGATCTTTGGTCTCGTGTAGGTTTTTATCCAAAGTTCTGAGAGTTATCAGCGGACAGATGTTGAGGTTGGATCCTCTATCGATCAGGACTCTAGTGATGAAATAATCCTCGTATTGCACGGTGATATGCAGTGCTTTGTTATGGCTCAATCCTTCCAGCGGCAGCTCATCTTCAAGGAAGGTGATTTTATAGCTCTCCAGCACTTGCCCTACCCTATTTGCCATTTCACTTCTAGTTATGTTGCTGGGCACATAAGCTTCGCTCAGTATCTTCATTAGGGCATTTTTGTGAGCGTTAGAGCTCTGTAGAAGAGCTAGGATAGAGATCTGTGCTGGTGTTTTGTTCAACTGCTCAGCGACCGATTACTCCTTAGCTTGAATTTTTCTCCAAAGATCGTCGGGCCCAGTTTCAATAGTCCGTCTTGGGGCTTGCTTACTGGACTCAGCTAAGTGTTATGGGGTGTAAACCTCTCTGTTTTGCTCATTCCTTGCGCGGCAATTATTTTGTCTTCCCTTTCCTCCTAGCTTCGGTAGTGTGATCTCATGGTATGGCATTTGAGTAGAACGGTGTTATGTCTGTCATAGTCATAGGAATAGGTACCCTTGGTGGTAACACATCAACTTCAAAGGGTGCAGGTGTTTTTGGAACTCCAAGTTTGACCTTAATTGGCTCGGGCGCCTTTGCAGAAGGAGGCGCTTCAAATTCGAGAGTTATAGATATGTTTACTTCATCATCCCTGGAGGGCTGATTCTGCACAACAATTGGGTTAAGTGTAACTGCTGGTTTCTTTGGTTCATCACCTTGAGCAATCAAACCTATCGACCCTTTGGGTCCCAATCATCTTCGATCTCGATAATATGAATGTCTCCACTTTTGTGGTCAGGCAGAGGGTTGTTGCGAATATTAGCAGCAGGCTCCTTTTCTATAATGACCTTATTGTTGATCAGGGTTTGAATGTTGTCCTTCAATGAATGGCACTCATCAAGGGTGTATCCCTTCGTGTCGGAATGGTACGCATAGGTCATATTGGGGTTGACCCACTAGGAATGATTTTTTGGAGTTTTGGTTGCGATAGGAGTGATGTATCCAGCGGCTTTAAGTCTCTCGTATGACTGGTCAATTGGTTCAGCGATGGTTGTATATTGTCTGGTAGGTCTGCGGCAAAATTTGGCTTGGGTCTAAGGAAATTTTGACGGGTGGGAGGTGATTGGTAGTGAGAGGGTTGAGCATTATAAGCTTGATAAACAGGTGTTGGTTGAGAGTATTTGGGTAAAGTGGGTTGATATGTGAGAGGTGGAGAGGATTGGTAAACGGGAGGAGGATTTTCATAGGAGGGTGCGGGTTCTTGGTAATTCGGGTTGGGCTGATATGTAAGTGGAGGTGATGGGTATGTGTGGTATTTTGGTGGTGATTTGGACCCCTGTGCGACCATTACGGCACTCACATCCTTCTTCTTGGACGTGCCACCAGATTGTAAAGCCTTATTGGTGGCCGGTAATGCTTCAAGATTAGTAACCATACCATTCTTAATGCCCTCTTCAATTAGTTCTCCTAGTTTGATGATATCGGAGAACTTCTCACCCTCGATCAGCATCAACCTCTCGTAATATTGGGGATCTTGAGCCCGGACGAAGAATCTATTCATTTGTTCTTCTTCTAGGTCAGTCCTGACCATTGCAGCTTCTGACCTCCAACGAGTAGCATACTCGCAAAATGTTTCGGTGGGCTTCTTCTTCAAATTTTGTATGTAGAATACATTCGGTGCATTCTCTGTATTGAATCAGAATCTATCCAAGAAATCTGATGCCATATCTACCTATCTTGTCTATTTCTTGGGGTCTTGGCTGATGTACCAGGATAAAGCATCTCCCTTCAAACTTCTCATGAAAAGCTTCATACGGATCTTCTCATCCTTTCTGATTCAAACCAGCTTATCGCAATATGTCCTCAGGTGGACTCTGGGATCTCCTGTTCCATCGAACATTTTGAACTTGGGAGGTTTGTACCCCTCCAGAAGTTCAACATCTGGCTGAATGAAGAGATCTTCATAATTTAACCCCTCGATACCTTTGTTACCTTCCACGCCTTGAACTCGGCTGGTCAACTTCTTGAGTTCTGCTGTTAAGTTCCTGATAAGAGATTCTTTGTCATCAGACTCAGGTGCACTTGAGATTGGTTGAGTGTAGTAGGAGTATCCACGTAAATAGGAGTTTTGTGGAGATGGTCATTTGTGGTGTTCAGTGGATTGGGAATGAAAAATGGAGTGTTGTTGGGAGTGTGGCATGTGTTTCAGTGTTGAGCATGAGTGGGTTGTATCTGTGGTTATTAGGTGTTTTATGGAGGTACGAGATTCTAGGTGTTGACATTAGAAGCGGTGAGAGAAAATGATAGGTTCGCCAAATTACGAACCTGATCCAATTTTTCTTGAAATTTCAACAATTTTTGCTTAAGTTGGGTAGCAGTTTCCTTAGCAACCGGGGTACCCTGAGGAATCTCAATCTCCTTTCTGGTGCTTGGATCTCCCATTCTACCTTTGTTCTTGTTCCGGATAGGACTTAGAGGAGGAGGAGTTGGAGGGCCCTTGGATCTTGTAGAGTATGCCGATGGTGCCATAATGCATGAACTAACCTTTGGGGAGCGGAATAATTAAAAAACAAAATGTAATAAGTTAGTGCAGGTTATGAGTAAAATATTGCAGTATATAAACACATTGCGAAGAATATAAATCGTTTCCTAACTTTGGTGCCTCGTTGTGCCCGAGGTAGTCCTAGCGACAAATAGTTTTGGAGAACTTATAATGCTAAATGCCTCATTTTAAAATAAGACAGATCCAAAAGGACACTAAATAATAGAAAGTAAAATATCACTATTGGCCATTGGCCTTATTACATTAAAATAAAAAATAAAAGGACTCCTAACTACTTGGTCCCAGGAGGACCTTCCCCATATTTGGCATCTTCGTCTCCCTCGAACACCTTCACCAGCTGGCGTTGTCTTTGCAATAAATAAACTCGGGCCAAATGTCCACCCGCATTTCCTTCAGCATTTTGACAATCTTCAATTCTCTTGATGAACTTCCCTTCTAGCTCTACTAGACCCCGCTCCAAATACCCTAGTCTTTTGTTGGTGTTGACAGCCATATCTTTCCACTCCTCAATCAACTTTTGAGGGGATTCTTGTATTTCTCGGTACTACTTTCACACTATCGAATTCTCTTGCTTAATTGATTATACTTAAATCATGCTTCAGCATGCTTGTCGATAATTCTGTGAGCTTGAACGAACCCGGGTTGACCCATGCCATTATCCTCTTACCAACCCTAATAGTGCAGCATACAACCGATGGGATACCTATCTGGCTTAATAGATTCTTTCCCCAAAATGAGTTTGTAGTGCCACAAGTGCTGAGCTTGGCACCTGTGAGGTCTATCATCGTCCTGGAAATTAGCGCTAAAGTGGCTTATTTTGTCGACCCATGGTATGATTTGCTTTCTTCCTACCTGCCTCATGGCTCAGAGAGGAACATAGGGATAAATTCCTCTCAAACCAATTAGTTTGAGAAATAGTGCATCTTGGGGTCGAACAATGAATTCATCCGTGGGGAACAACTCGACCATCCATTGTACCTGGTGTTCTTTCAGATTTTCAAATAATTCTACCCATCCTCTGGCGTCCTCTGGCAGAGCGAACATTTTAGGCATATAGTTCATATGCATTGGCTGGTGGAAGGCAATGTGATCATCCCAGTCTCTGCGTATGATATTCTATCGGTATTCACCTTTCTAGAGGTGTTCCATGAGCCAGAGCTGAAGTAATAAGTTGCAACCCTCAAAATGACTGCCCTTTTGCTGATAGTTGTCAACGGCACGGTATATCTCAGCAATAATCATGGGCACTATGCTTAAAGCCTGCCCACCAATTCCTTCCTCAAAGTCTTAGTTACCATGGCCAGTCTGGGGTGCATCCTAGCCTTCTTCGTAGGGAACACCATCATTCTCAAAAAGAAAACATAAAAATGAAGACCCTTCTATGGACATGCCCCAGTGAGGTGATGGCAAACTCATCTTAATAGGTATGGTATGACTTGCTATGCTCATACCTCTCGTACAGATAGTTGAATGGGATGTAAGAGTCTTTCAAGCATGTTAAGTTTGGGTTCTTCTTCAGCCCTATCATCTTAAGGAAACCCCTACCCTTGCGATTTTCTGGCATAATCAAACCCGGAGTCTCCCAAGGATTACTAGCTAAACCTCCTTTTTCTTCGAGCAAATGAGTCATTTCAAGGTCCTTGAAGCGGAACACGGACTTGTCACTATCCCAGAACAATGTCACAGCCTCTATGATTCTGTTGTTAGGCTGAATCTCTAGAAGAGAAAGGAAATTCCCGAAGTACTTGCAGACAAGTGTCTGATTACTGGAATTGAGGTCTTTCTACCAATTCAGCAGCCTTGAATGAATGTTGGTTACCATGCCGAATCTGGGGACTTCATGCCTCATTTTCTGCAAAACAAAGCATTAGGCTCTTACCCCCACCGGGCTTGACTATTTAAACCAATAATTAGCATAGCACGCACTTTAGTTCTCCAAATAAATGCACAGAACATGGAGGTGTCCGTTTGGGTTTCAAGGAAACACGATGGACTTCGGACAAGGCTATCTCAATGATCCATTATGTGGACAACATAACTGACTCGGCTAGGTTTGACCATGATGCCTGTACAGTTTAAATAGAGTAAGGTTTCTATTGGGGTATTAGACAAGTACCCTTGAGCGGACAACTTAAGAGGGAAGGAACGGAACCATCGACAGCATCGTTGATCGACTAGTTTTACTGTAAATATGTCTTTGCCAAATTTAGGGGGTAATAGTATTGGAAGAGCGTAACTACTCATCATAAGCGTTGCTATAGTATTTGTTTGCCACGAGTAGAATATGATGTTGAAGATGTAGTTTACAAAAAATGAAACAAATTGACATGTATTTTTACGTTCATACAAATAAGGTACAATAATTGCTCAAAATTACAACAGCATTGATGGGGAAATGGTAAATTAAAGTAATTAAAGAAAAATAAACAAAAGAAACAAGTCAGTATTGAATAAAGGTATTAAGCAAAAGCAATAAAAGAAAGCAGTAAAGTCACATATAACATGAAATAGTAAAAGCCTAAAGAGTCCCCAGCAGAGTCGACATGCTGTCGACGCCCCCTTTTTCCGTCTCTCAAAAGAGCGAGAAATCAGGTTTACGACATTCGGGAAAGACAACTATATTCCCGTTTGGGATTGGGTTTTGGATTTGGAGAGTCGCCACCTAGTGATTATAGTGCATTAGGACACTTTAAGAAAGAATTTGAGATGAAAAACCAGAGTTCGAGTAAGGGCTAGAAATTATCTCGAGGGGAAGGTGTTAGGAACCCTGCAAGATCCACTAGTGTGGTTCCCGGCCATGCTACAATTGTGACTTTAAAGCAAGCAAACATACATGATAATTTCATATAAGGACTGTAAATAGATATGCATAACAGTTATTAGACATGCTAAAATTTAAATAAATGACTCATTAACTGATGGCAAGAATGTCTAATTGCAGAAAATGGAATCAAGTAATGAATACCAATCACCAAATAAGGTAGTGAATGAGCGGAAAATTTTAAGGGAAAGGAGGCAGTGTGACAAAATTAGAACGGGGAAATTTTAATAATTTAACAAGAATGAAGAATTTTAAAGAACTGAAGATTGACAATCTCAAAAAATAATTGCATAAGGAAAAAAGGGTCCTAGTTTTGTAAAATACATGGATCATCCACACAACACCGTTACCCAAGTACGCATAGTGTTATCTTGTGATCATCATCTCCATGTCTACCATTCCCACCCCGTTAAGGTATTAAGGAGAGGAATAGTATCGTTACTTATTGCATGCTATTACCCGTCCCAATCCTATCAGTCCCGGAGGCAAATGGACTACTAATACTAAAGGGAGAGGGGTTTGGAGCTTTTAGGAGTTTGCAAAGGATAAAATACTAAGGCGTCAATCAAAGCACAAAATACAAATAGAGGGGAATCAGACAACCAAATAAGAATCAATTAAGCCTCCTTAAATCAGATAATAATCATAGAGTTTAGCATGCCTTACACGTACTGATTTGGTCTTAATTAAATAAAGCGACGAGCAGATTGGTTCAATACAAATTTTTAGACGAAAAGTCTACATTAGGCTCGCTCAAATGCAGTTGACTAAAACCGATCTGATTGATTAATTAATCCTTTTGTCTAAGTGTTGGATAGAACTAGGCATGGTATTTATTGATTTTAGAAAATATGCAAACTGATTATAGAAAAGGTTTACCAGTTTTAACAGAATAATATGAGTTCAGCATTTGGTATTGCTTTTAACGAATGAGACAATTCGAGATTTCCTATAGGCATGATTTCTATATGTTTACTGGATTTGACATCTTTTTCGATGTTAAGAGAAGTCCTATGAACATGGTATCTATATGCAGCTTTTATTATTATACCTACAAACTGTTTGCCTGATGATGTTTGTATATGCATAAATGCAGGAGTCTATAGGCAGTATTTATATATATGAATTTGCAGAACAGTTAGAAGTTAATCCTATAGGCAGGATATCTATGTGTGAATTTGCAAAAATCAGAAGTTAAACCCTATAGGCAGGATATCTATGTATGTAGCTGCAGAAAAATCAGAAGTGAACCCCTATAGGTGTGATATCTATATGCTTTATTGCAGAAATCAACTGTCGAATCCTATAGACATTTTTTGTACGCGTGAAGTTGCACTAATCATAAATAAATCCCTATTGGCATGGTTTTCTACCCTTGGTGCATAAAAGTAAACCCCATTCATTTTTTTACTAAATCTCCGAGTTTATAAAATTATTACAGCCCAAAAGAGATAAAACTAGAATTAAAAAGTACATCGTGAATCATCAGCTTCATCCGAGCAGCCTAATTCAGACTTAATGTCTAATCATATGAGATTGGGCCACTTCCGAGATCCAGATTTCCAAGCCTTCTCTCATGTTGGGTGTTTCAGAGATCTAAGGGATTTCAGGAACCCTAGGCAGTGCATACACCCAAGATGTTAATCAGATATTTGAGTTGTGCAGTATGGAAGGGTCAGCCCTTATGTGTCCAAGTTTAGAGGCAGCTCAAGGGTCCCAAGTCTAGGCTCAAACAAGAGGGGTAGACCTAAGTTCTAAGAGTGATTGCAAGTGCAAATAAAAAGGGGAAGGGAATACCCATGCAGGCTGGTGGTCATGCCCAGCCATAAAGTAGACTGGCAGACCGCGGACGAAACCTATTGGTCAGGCATATAAAGAGTAAAGACCTACGGGAGCTCAAGCTATGACCTGATCAATAACTAGAATACTGTCCGGCCACAACTGTTACTCAGCTCACACAATAAGGGAATAGGGATGAGAAATTGACAATGCTTAGGGCCCAAAGGGTGAAGTTCATATCCATGGTCAATAACTTCAAATATTTCCATGTTTTTAAACCATAACTTAAAGCATATAAGGGGATACGGGATTTGGGATTCATAATGTAGAAAATAAATAACAAGTGACTGACAGAGTGCACACATAGATAAACATAAATTTACAAGGTAAAGAGAACATATTACAGCATGCTAGTAACATATCTTGACTGCAGAAACATGAGTAGAAGTAGACAGGAATGACGACCTGGAGCAATTAAAGAAAACATGTTGTTGTTAAGGCTTGTAAATTAACTAGGACATACCAGTAGAGAAGAAAAGTGTAGAAAGGTAAATCAACCACAAGTCCACAGTCTAGCTTTGGCTTTCAGCCGGCCAGACAAAGCAACTGCACAAGCAGTAGTAAAGACAGAGAGAATTTTAAGTGTAAAAGTGTATTTTTGAACTCAAGTTGTTCGTGTGTTTAAAGAAAAGAGGGTAGGGTATTTATAGTTTTGAAAACGAGTGAAGAGTAAGGTAATAAGTAAAATTTTAACACAAACATGGAAACAACCACAAGTCAAAATCAATTAACACAAGACTTCCATTTAATCAAGGGATTAGTGTTCAACGGACACTAACAAGATTAATATAAGGAAAGAAAATCAATTTGTAAGCGAAATGATTGTTGCCATAAAAGGAGCAGTAAAATCATACAGTAGGTGTTAAAGTCCAAATACAGGATTGTACTTACTTTTGAAAAGGGTTTAGTAAGGCCAATCAAAGAAAGGGAATCAGTTAACCCTTGACAGGAGAGTAAAAATCAGAATTTCACGAAAGGAAAAGCTTTGAAATCAATTACGAGTTTGAAAAATCAACCACAGACGGAACTTAATACATATAAATGAATGCACAAGTAATAGACACGTGAAGCCAAGTTATGGAAAAATAACAGCATATAGTAGTAACTAAAAGAAGACATTCGAAGCATGATAGTCAAGTTTCAGTGTTTAACAATAGAGATCAGAAGCATGCAAAGAGTTGAGTGAAAACCATAGTTGAGCTTGACAGGTAGTAAGAACTCAGAACCATAATAGTCACATGAAAAAGAGAATTGAAGCACATTGCAATTTCAACAGACGAGTTGCACAAACAAATTCAAATAAATCGAATAGTCCTCAAAGAAACTAGGGTTTTTCGAAAATCAATCGAGTTTAGAGGAGATAAGCAGAAAAACAAATAA
Source organism: Nicotiana noctiflora (assembly GCA_032618575.1). NCBI lineage: Eukaryota > Viridiplantae > Streptophyta > Magnoliopsida > Solanales > Solanaceae > Nicotiana > Nicotiana noctiflora. The sequence goes on from JASVEL010001158.1 coordinate 204,802, forward strand.
ACAGATTCAGAATCTCGGATAAACCAAAAAAATAAGGGTTTTCACTATACTAACTCGGATATAGAAGAAAAGTAAATAAAGTGAATATTAACAAACAGAAACTCAAACAAAATCTCAAAATTTGGGTTTTCAACATGCTAACTCAGATAAAAAAAAGGTAAATCAAAAGAATATTAACAAACAGACCAAGAAACTCAAACACAATCCCCCAAAAAATTAGGATTTTCAATATGCTAACTCAGATAGAAAACAACACAAACAAAACATAGTAAAACATGTCGATAATCAGAGAAGAGATTCGAAATAACTTTACATAAAATCCTAGTTGAAGAATAAAGAGTTTCTGAAACCAAAAATTGAAGAAACTTCGAGAAAAATGCATAGAAGGTTCACACACATAAATCCGGTAGCAGATCTAAAAATAAATTGAAGGAACCTTAGAGATTAAGGTTTCGTAAGAAATCTAGGTGATGAGAAAGGCTTTGGAAATCATCGATACGAGTAGGAAAGTCGAAGGTCGAACTCGAGATCTGGTCATGACTGGCCAGGAGGACGAAGACGATCGGAGAACAGTTATCGAGTAAAGGCTTGGTCGGAACCCTTCAAGATCTGGTCATAGGACCTTTAGAAACAAGCACGCATAAGCTATGAGAGGCTAGTATATGTCTCCGATGAGCCTGAGAACCCATAGATTAGGGTTTCAATGAAAGGCGGCGGCTAGGGTTTTGAGGTGAGTTAAGAGAGAGTTGAGAGAGGAGGGAATTCAGAGGCGGCGGCCGAGAAAAAATGAGGTAGGGTTTAGTGTTGTTTGAATTAAAAAGAAAAGGGAAAAGGGGAGTCGTTGATCTAAAGATCAACGGCTGTGATTAAATCGGTTAAATGGGGACCGGGTTTGGGTATGATAGGAAAAGGTATGGTTCGGGTTAAAAGTGGTAATTGGGCTGGGTAATTTGGGCTGAGTTGGGGTTTAATTGGGGCTTAAATTGATGCTATATTTGCAATTGAAATGGCTATGTGTTAAATAGTTGATTTTTCCTCTTTAATTTATATAAAAATATTAAAAATGATTTTAAACAAATTAAAAGCATTGAACTAATTAATAATATATAAACATTAATCTAAAATACTAGAAATAATTTTATAAGTGTAAAAGGCCACTAATCGTAATATAGGCTATAATTGCAATTGTGTGCAATTTAGCGTTAAAAATACCAAAATCATAAAATTATGCAAAATTACCTTAATAATATTTTGGTGTAAATGTGAGAATGAAATGAATTATTCACCAAAAATGATAATTTTGGAAATAATTATTGGATTTTGTTGTATTAAAATTGGGAATAAATTGGTTTAAAATCGTTAAAAATGCCAAAACTCTTGGGTGTGCTTATATATGCACAAATATACTATTTTAGAAGTATTTTGGGTATAAAAATACTAAGGAAAAATTGGGTATCAACGTTACACAAGGTTTTCCTTAATTAAGGGATTCAAAATCAAACGGGTAAAACTAATTAAGAAAAGAAATTAATCAAACCCTTTTCAAAGTAGTAAATTAGGGTAAATACATAGAGGTTTATTTAAGGACAAGGTCTTGAAAGTACACGGTTGTACAATTTAAGGAAAGAGAATCAATTAACAGCCAATAAATCAGAGGTTAAAGATTTGGTATGAATGAACCAAGCTAGAAAGGTGGAAAAGGTTATAACTTAAGGAGAATCAGTAACAATCAATTAGACTTATTAAAGGGAATTCTAAATCAGTCACAAGTTGGAAAACCCTTTTGAATAATGATTTCATCACATAGAAAAGCATACAGCCACGTTAAACATGAAAGAAACTTATCATGCCAATCAGTAGAAAAGTCTAGTGTAGAAGAATTTTAAAAGTTCAAAAACTGTATGCAAACAAAGAAGTTCAAACCTAATTCAAAACTCAAAAGTTAGTCTGAGAGAGTTAAGGGTTCTAAAATAGAACCATAGTTCAATCATATGACCAGACATCAGCAAAACCCCCAAATTCTAGGGTTTCAACCTTGAATCAAACACAGAGATGAGGAACCAAGTAGGCAAAACAGGCTCAGGGGTTTCTTTCAGAAACTCATGAGAAAGCATGCAAACCAGTAGAAGGTTTCAAAACACACCAAAGTAAAGAAACTAGTTCGGAGCATAATGATGAAAGATTAACACGAACAGTAGAAGAAAACATGCTTAGTAGATTTTTTAGAAGAAACTTGAAATAAGATAAAATAGTAGGAACACTTAAGAACATGGTAGAAGAATACAGTAGGCGAAGCATATCCGAACATTGTGGAAAAAGATAGTAGATCATAGCATAGGAAATACAGTGGAAGAAAGAACGGAATATAGAAAGCATGGTAAAAGAAGAATATAAGAACACAATAAATATAAATACACACAAAAGAAAAGGGAGAGGAAGTCAGAAAAATACTTTGAGCACTTTCAGAAAACCCTAAATCGAAAAAAAGCGATTTTGAAATTAATTCTAAAAGAAAAAATTAGGGAAGTCGTTTGAAAGCTCATGTAGAGCATGGATACACAACATATCTAAAAGGAATCGTAGAAAACCTTGAAGGTTAGGGTTTTCTGAAGAACCCTAGAAAATGAGAAAGGCCTTGAAAGGTCACCGATCGGAGTCGGAGAAGGTCAGAATCAAACTTAGAAGATCAGGATATGCCAGATCAAGGCCGGAGATGGCCGGAAACCTTGAGCCGACAAAGATATGAGTGAAAACTTTCAAGGTCTGGCCTTGAATCTTCAAGTATCGAGCACATGGGAGTAACAGGAAGTGAGTTTAAGCCTCACATAGCCTGAGAAGCCATGGATTCCGGTGGTTTCAAGGTTGGAGACGGTATGAGGCGAATAAGGTTAAGGAAGGTTCGATAGAATCTGAGAGAGGGAAGGGGTTTCAAGGCGGCGTTTCAGGTGAAATAGGTTAGGGTAAGGGGTTTTGGGAGATTAAAAAAGGTAAGGGGAAATCGTGACCGTTGATCAAAATTATCAACGACCTGGATTAAAAGGGGAGCCGGGCGGGTTGGATAAATGGGTCAGGGTCGAGTTAAATTTTAATTGGACCAGGTAATTTTAAATTTGAAACTGGGTTAGTGGGGTGGTCGATTTTGGCTGTGATTGAAATACAATAAGGCTAGTATTTAGATAGCCACTTTCCCCTTTTTATTTTATAAAAATGGCAAAATAACTTCTGAAAAATAAACTAAAGGTGCTATATTAATTAATAGTATATAAGTATTAAAATAAAAATACTGGAACCAATTTCAAAATATAAAACGCTATTAAATCTCAAAATAGGCTAAAATTATAATTGTATACAATTTAGCTTTAAAATTACTAAATAAATTTATTAAAATGCGTAAAAATTATCTTAACTATATTCTGGTATAAATGCAAGTATAAAATAAGTTATTCACCAAATAATAGTTTGAGAAATTAATTATTGGTTTTTATATTGTCAAAATAGGATAATAAATTAATTTAAATTTTTTTAAGAATTAGAACAAATACTAAAATATTTGGGCAAACTTATATATGCATATGTATGCTATTTTTGAAAGTATTTTACATATATAGGATATACAGAAAAAATTGGGTATCAACATTGAGTAGACAGTGTTGGGCAGTATCTTAGTGGCTCATGACTAGTGACACAAGGATCGGGTAGTGTGTGGATATATTTGCGTATTTGTTTTCTTCCGCGTACTTTGTTATAATAAATGGAAGACTTGTGTTCATAGCTGGTCTGAAAATAAATTTATAGAAGCCCTTTATGTATAATTGTTGAATCGGTGTATCTAGTAATGTGATAGGCACCATCACGATCGGGGTGGTTTGGGGTCGTAAACCATAGATAATCTGGATTAACGAGTGTAATTGAACTTAACAGGATTGATAAACTAATCACAAACCTGGAAGTTTCATCTCCTCTGAAGTAAAATCACATCATACAAAATCGCATTCTAGATAATTTAGTTGTTGTTTGTTTAAATTCCGCAATAGTAGATTAATAGAAAAATATCACTCTTAAATATCTTGGATAATTAATTAATTTTTCTTTACTTAGTTAAAGATTAATCTATGTCTCTAGTTTGATATCCGACTTTCGAGAGATGCACTGTTTTTGAAAATGTATCACTCTTAATATACATTATGGATCGGGCTGCACGCCACAACAACACTTAATATTTTGAAAAATGTCACTCGTAATAGACGATGCACTATTTTGAAAAAAGTAAGATCCACTTGAATTGAAAAGAAGAAAAGAAAAAAAAATATTATATTGCTGTGAAAGTATTCCATGATAGTGGTGACTCTTGATGTAATTGTGCTCAAAGAAATATGGAGTTAATATATATTTATGTGAATGTGGAGTTATGGTTTGACATAATAATGGGTTTAAATGTTAAAGTAAATGTATTAAAGTGCTTAGGGAGGTGTAGTCACTCATATCCAAATGTATCATACCCGACCCACAACCTACATTACAACCAATGAAAGTCATACTTTATACTAGACTGAATGAGCTCAATTAGTCGAGTATTACACTATGGGCAAGCCTATGGTGCATCCTTTGTAGCACATGAATGTTATTTCTCAGAGTGAGTTAACTCTTTCTATCTTGAGTTCCTAATTATTCTTAATTTTATTGTGTGTGGAATACTATCTTTTGTTCTGTGAGGGAACGTAATTCATGAAGGAAGGTAATGTCACTGACCTCTATTTTAGAGTTAGTGAGTGAATTATGAAATAATGCATGGTATTTCTGAGTCAAATCTTAAGGTGAAGATGTTACACCCTTATGCTTAGTCTATTTTAAAGATTTTTGAAGCAATGAGTTAAGGGAATTGCTTAATAGGTTGTGTCTATAAGTGTACTTTAATTACTCAAGGATGAGCAATGTTTAAGTGTGGGCTATTAATGTGGGGCTATAATTTCATAGTTTAGCATATTATGTGTCGTGCATTTTACATGCTTTAATGATAAATTATACTTTATTTGTGTGTAATGGATTCTATTTTAAGTGAATTAGAGATGAAAGTAGAGCAATAGGGATACTTAAATGTTGATAGTGTGCTCGAGAATAGTGAAAAGGCGAGGCCGGGCAAATGACAGCTTAACCAGGCTTTAGTCTGGCGCGGCCAGCAAAAGGCTAGGTTAAAGTTGGCGTTAGGCTGTCGCTGCAAGACAGGGGCCAGGCTGAGGCAGGCATTAGGTTGGTGCTGCAAGGATAAGACCAGCTGAAGTTGGCGTTAGGCTAGCGACGCCATGCCTAGGGCTAGGTCCAGTCCCAGTTTTGAAGACTTACTTAGTTTTCCGGCTTGACTAGGATTTGACCTTACATATTTAGGTCTTGTCCTAAATAAACAAATAGACCTAAAAATGGCGCTTTGAAGGAGTTTTTTGACCGGGGGCAAGGACATCACGGGGATAACTTTTCGAGGAGAAAATCATAGAGTTCTTCATCTATTTTTTCTTTTTCTTTGTTTTTGTAATTTTTTATGCAAAATACTTGAAAACTCATTATTACGAATACGAATGGTTAAGCACTCTACGTTCTAGGGGTGTGGTTGACATGATTATTAACATTTATTAATTACATCTTCGTTAATTCGGATTATCATCTTGTGGTTATTTCTCTAATTCTGTGCATAATTGCTAAATTGTCTGGCCAGCAATTGAGTTCTATTTACTATCTATGATATGCTTGGGAAAGCCGTGTTAAGATTAGAGTAGAATTAGGGAGAGTTTGTTTCTTAACTCGTGGCTCGGGAAAAGATTTCGCAGTTCGGATAGGAATATACCTAATTATCTTTCTTAATTGAATATTGTATTATATTTGTTCATTATAGACTCAATACCATCGGAATATATGATTGATATATTGTGGGCAGGCAAATGGTATTATGGGAACATGCTATTTATATAAAAGATTCGGTTAATTAGTAAACATAAATGATCTAGGTTAACGAGTATGATTATTAAACTTATTACGATTAATAAACCAACCACAACCTTGAAATTTCCATCTCCTCTGAAGTAAAATCTCATCATACAAAATCGCATTCTTGATAATTTAGTTGTTATTTTTTTTAATTTTCGCAATAGTAGATTAATAGAAGAATGTCACTCTTAAATATCTTGGACAATTGAGATTTTAGTTTACTTAGTCAACGATCAATTTAAGTCTCTGCGGGTTCGACATTCGACTTTTGAGTCACTTTATTACTTGACGACCATGTATACTTGCGTATATGTTTGGTCTCAACAAGGTTCAAAGAAGCAGTTTTTAGCACTCGATATAAGCAAAAAAATGTTATGGTAGAGCTGAATAATATTTACCAGTTTCATTGATTTCAACGACACAATCATCGCAGATTTTTTCAAGGAGGCAGAGGAAAAAGACCTTGTGAGGACGAAGGCCAGGCCAAGTAGCCTTAGAACGAATATCCTCAATAGTAACAGAAAAAGGAAGGATTGAAAATCTAGAGATTGATCTGTTTTGTGATATTTTTCGGCTGGAAAATCTTGTCTACAACGTGAAATACAAATAGGTGATATAATTGAGTTAGTTGAGTTATATTAGGAGTTTATTGTGTTAATTGATTCACTTACCGTTTTAAATCAATTGATAAGACCATTTTTACGCAGTTTACGTTACTGTATTCACGAATACAGCTCGCGAATACAATCGAATACAATAATTGCTTAGCTGGCATCCCTTGTTTCACAACGAGTTTTGCTACCGTATTCATGAATACAGTAGCTTAAATACATCGAATACACTCTATAACAACGAAAACATAGTTATAGGAGATAATATAGTAAATGATAGCTACAACTAGCTAATAACCACTAAACAATAATGGTTCGTGAAAATTTCTCAAAAAAGAAATGAGATAAATGTTGCCGTTAATTGGGCTGAATCAATTTTCTGACCGGAAGAATCACTGGGCTTCAAGCTTTAATCTCACAAAACTGTGCTACGTTTTGGTCATGTGCTTGACGGGGACAAAATTCTCAACTTCTGTGAATATCTAAACATTAAGAATATATATTGGGATTTGGGAATTTTGTTAATTTGTTTTTTACCATATTTGTAAAACCCATGACATGTTGTAGAATAGTAAAATTTCAGAACTAAACTAAAGGGGGGAAAACGAGCGCCTTGGATTGCTGAATTTAACATAGAGCTGTTAAATATTGATTGCTAATTAATTTGCGTTACGGTAACGGACCCTTTTAGCTGCAATCTCGGGGCATTTACAAGTGTATTATTGGTCAAAAAAGCTTTTAAGATTCATTACTTTTCGAGATATATACAGCTTATAATTCTTGGTATTTGCTATATCATCATGAATTTCACAAGTTGGAGGTCGATTTTGCCTCGTGAATACTCCAATTGTACAATTATTAAAAGGAAATAAACATTTTGACTTTAGGGTGATATCTTAAATGAATGTTTACGTTGCATTTTGAGTAACCCAAACATGAGTAAAGGCTGCCTTTTAGTAATGATTTTTAAAATTAAATTTTTGAAATTATTTGATCAAAATAATAGAAAATTAAAATATATAAAGTTTAATGGCGAAGTAAATGTCAATAACTCTATGTTTATATAACCGAAAGAGAAAGAGCCAAGTTCACTTCATTTGATTTCTGGATAGATCATTTGCATATTCTATTTTTTTTTTCCTTTTATGAGCTGAAATGGAAATTTGGTCTAACAAACTTTTATATTCATTATTACTAACGAAAATCAGTAATTCTAAATAATTTTCTTTCTTTTTTGCTAATAAATCCATACGTCTTGACTATGTTTTTTCTTTATTATGCTACCTCTAAATTGTGGACAGGGCAAATACCGTACAAAACATAAAAAGGAGCGAATTAGATTTTCGGAATTTAACTATAGCCAGAAAAAATGGATAAAAGGGAAGTATAAAAAAATTACTCCCTCCGGTCCAAAATAACTTATCTTTTGTATGTTTTGACACAGATTAAGAAATCCAGCTTTTACATTAATTAACAATGAAATTAACCATATTAACGTTTAGTATCTCATATAAAAACTTCTAACACATATTCCAATACTATTTACTCCAAGAACAATGTAGGAATAAAATAATTAATTCATTCATGAAATCTGGAAAAATAACTTATTTTGGACCACAAGAAAAAAGTCAAAAAAATCACTTATTTTGGACCGGAGAGAGTATTAAAGTACAACAACTGACTTTGAGAATAAGGAGACTTGAACTTTAAGGAAACTTTGCTAGACGAAAATCCCCATAAAGCTGCTGGCTATTTAGCAAATGCCCCTTTTAGCTATTTTAAACACATGATGTGTAAGAATAATGCAAATATGCAGCAAAGAATAAGTTGTAGTGAAGTAATGAATCTCAGAATGTTCACTGACTAACAAAATCTTATCTCATTATTTCCTCTGATATTTTGCAGTACTAAAGAAGTAAAGCAACAGTATTTGTTAGGCCATGCAGAAATAGTGTAGTTTTAACAAATGTGGTCTCTCAAGAAGCCTTCATTTTTGTCATCTAATTTGGCTCTCTTGGTTTTTATCCCTTTGGTTCTGGTTTCAATTCTTGCTTGTACATTATTAGGCCCTCAAAATAGTTCTTTTATGTCATCATTTCCTTCTTCTTCTTGGAATGGGATTAAGTCTGTTGGAATTTTGACCTCTTATTCTTTGAGGTCTTTAAGTAGTTATGAAGAACAAGATGAGAATTTACAGATAGTTGGCCTACCTGAGCCTCCATCTTTTACTTCTCCTTTTAACAACTCATTATTGGTAGCTGAAGACTCAATTCCACATCAACCTCCCCAAGTAAATCCCACTTCTCCCCTTGTTTTCTTGTTCTATTCTCTTTCTGATATGTGTTTACTAAGGATTTAAGTTATATACACTTACATATATTTACACAGTCAATGGAGTTCAACCTGTGATGGCAAGTTGGTTACAATTTTTACCTTGGTTGTATAGAAAGCGAGCCTTGGCGTAACTGATAAAGTTGCTGCCATGCTATATTGCTCAGGCTCTCCGAAAATGTGGTCGGATACGTGTCGGATCCTCCAAAAGTAGTATATTTTTTAAGGATCCAACATGGGTGGGCTATATTTTGGAGAGTCAGCGCAACATAGCTGCCATGTGACCAAGAGGTCACGGGTTCGAGCCGTGGAAATGGCCTCTTGCAAAAATGTAGGATAAGATCACATATAATAGACCCTTGTGGTCCGGCCCTTCCAATGACTCCGCGCATAATAGGAGCTTAATGCACTGGGCTGTCCTTTAGCGACCTGGTTGTGTAGTACATTTTACACAGTGACTGCATAGAGCATAAACTTGTATATTGATCTATTTCTTCTTTCTTTGTGTTTGCTACCTTGTAAATTAAAGGAAGGAGGAGAAGAGATTGAGAAGGATGAAATATCAAATGAAGAAGAACATGATGGTACTAATGCAACTACAGGGGTACTTAAAATGTACAGCAAGTTAGAAAGGGTTGAAGCTATTTTGGCACAAGCCAGGTCTTCTATAAGAGAAGCTGCTCGAAATGGGAGTATGATATCTAACCATCATGACCCTGATTATGTTCCTCAAGGCCCCATGTACCATAATGCAAATTCCTTCCATAGGTACCGATTCAACCTCACAATCTGATTAAGTTATGTCATCTATTTTCTGGTTCTTACGATAATGTTATTATTTCTATGGTTTCTGTTGATGGTACTGATATATTATCTCTTCTCGTCTTTTCCGTCTTCTTGATCCGAGGGTCTACTTGAAACAAGCTATCTGCCCCATCGGAATAGATATGGTCTGCATATACACTATCCTCTCCAGACTCCACTTGTGAAATTCTACTAGGTTGTTTTGCTGCTGTTGTTGTTGTAATCTAATTAATAGCCCTTTTGGCTAACCTGTAAAAATCAGCTTATTTTGAGAAGTATTTTTTTTCAAAAATACCTTTTGGTGAGAAGCAGTTTGTGTTTGGCTAATTAGTTTGAAAAACAATTGTAACGAGCAATTAGTGTTTGGCCAAGCTTTAAAAAACTGCTTCTAACTGTATTTTTATCAAAAGTACTTCTCAAAAAAGTGCTTTTGGAGAGAAGCTGTTTTTTTCTTCTTCTCCAATACTGCTTCTGCTTCTCCTCAAAAGCACTTTTTTTTCCTTCCAGAAGCTTGGCCAAATACCTCAACTTTTTGCCAAAAGTGCTTTTTTTAAAGAAATAAAAAATACTTTTGGCCAAAAATAAGCTTGGCCAAACAAGCTATATGCACTAACGGCGAAAGGATTTTTTTACACTATATCAGTGTAGTTTAATCAGAACATAATGAAATGTTAGTTACCATTTTTAGCATGTTACTCATTAATTCGTATCATAGAGATTTACTTGTAATCACCTGATTCTGTATATACCTTTATAATGTTAGCACATAAAACTTAATGCTGGTGGTCATTCTACATTAGAATTTATTTCAATTGCAACAATATTGTAGGAGCTATCTTGAAATGGAGAAGAAGTTCAAGGCATATGTGTATGAGGAAGGAGAACCTCCAATATTCCATAATGGTCCATGTAGGAGCATATATTCAACAGAAGGAAGGTTTATACATGAAATGGAAAAGGGAAATTTCTACAGAACTAAAGATCCAGATGAGGCTATGGTGTATTTTCTTCCATTTAGTGTAGTTGTGATGGTTCATTACCTCTATGTCCCTGGTGCCCATGATATGCATAACATTGGCAGAACTGTTGCTGATTATGTTAAAGTCATTTCTTCAAGACATACCTTTTGGAACAGAAGTCTTGGTGCTGATCACTTCATGCTTTCCTGTCATGATTGGGTAAGCAAAGGAACACAAGTACTGTGTTAATTTATTTATTTTATACTCCCTCCGTTTCAGTTTGTATGACACACTTTCCTTATTAGTTCGTTCCAAAAAAAAAAACACATTACTATAACTCAAATAATTCAGTTTTAAACTCTTTATTTTACCCTTAACGAAAAACTTTAATAGTCATACAAATGTCGTGGACCACAAAACTTTTACCCCTTAAATTTATAAGATTACAAGTTTCAAAAGTCTTCTTTTTATTCTTTAACCCTGTGTCGAGTCAAACTATCTCATATAACGTAACACAACTGACTTTGAGAATACTCTTAGGGCTGGTTTGATTCAAAATCGGCCAGGGATTATAATCCTGTAATTGAAACCAGGAATATAACCTGGATAACTTATTCCCACCTTTCATTTGGCATAAGTGATACCAAGATTTTGGTATAAAAATAATATTGGTCACCCTCCCGGTTTTTGAGACCCTTTCTGATTCCCTCCCGGTTTTTGAGACCCTTTCTGATACCCTCACCCAATCTCATGAGAAGCAAGCCTAGCAGGTCCTGCCTTAACCTGTCCTTGAACCAAACAGCCCCTTAGTAACGCCTCGAGTGGTGACACATTGGATAGCATCCAACCCTCGATCCCAACTAGTTTAGGATTGAGACACCGTTGACAGTTGATTGACATTGTCATCAAATTTGCCTTTTTGATGAAAAACTTTTGTATTGATCTCCAGGGGCCACATTCGACTTCATACGTTCCACATCTCTTCAACAACTCCATAAGAGTTCTGTGCAATGCCAATACCTCAGAAGGTTTTAATCCAATAAAAGATGTATCACTACCGGAAATCCATCTCAAGACGGGTGATATCAAGGGACTCATCGGAGGTCCCTCACCATCAACAAGATCAATTCTTGCATTCTTCGCGGGTGGTTTACATGGTAACATTAGACACCATCTGCTAGAACAATGGAAAGGAAAAGACGAAGATGTGTTAGTTTACGAAAAACTTCCAAGAGGCAAATCTTATGAATCCATGTTAAAGAACAGCAAGTTTTGTTTATGTCCAAGTGGATATGAAGTTGCAAGTCCAAGAATTGTGGAAGCAATATATGCAGAATGTATTCCTGTCTTGATTTCAGATAGTTATGTGCCACCATTTAGTGATGTTCTGAATTGGAAATCATTTTCTGTCACAGTGGCTGTGAAAGACATACCAAATATCAAGAAGATATTAAGGAGCATTTCGCAGAGTCAGTACTTGAGAATGCATAGGAGAGTGAAGCAAGTTCAGAGGCATTTTGTGATTAATGGAACTCCCAAAAGATTTGATCTTTTCCACATGATTGTTCATTCCATTTGGTTAAGAAGATTGAATATAAGAGTTCATGAATAGGATTTACTATACTTATATTTACGACAAGTTAAAGAGGGGGGAACCTTCAGCAGTTGAATGGAAATCCAGTTCAACTGAACTAGTATTGTATCCAAATGGAACAAACGTCTAATTTTTATTTTTATTTTTTTCTTCTTTTTTGTTTTTGTTATTTTCTGACAGAAGTTTCTTGAATTTTGCTGTTAAATCTTGTAAAGAATTTTTTTCCAGTTTTGAAATCAATGTTACTTGTAAGTCATTTTCTGTTTCATTTTTATTTCTGCAATATGATGCTTTTAGATTACCTTTGTAAATAACCTCTATTCATCCTTTCTGGAGTAGTCTAAATGGTTTTCTGAAACTCTAATTTTTCTACAGAAGGTGTGGAATTTTATCATTAATTGACTCTGTACTGCTGTAAAATTGACTATGATCCGATGGTAGTGCAGCTTTTTAACTACGGACTCATTTGAACCCAGTACTTTTCATGTGCAGTATAAATTTATGTCTAAAGGTTTACTGAAATTGCAAATATAATAGTTTTGAACCCACAAGATTTATAATATAACTAGCGCAATGCTAAATACCTTAAATATTGAACCCATAGAACTAAAATCCTACATCCGCAAGAGCAAGTCACACGACATACGATACTATACAGAAATAGGGGAAATATGGATTAAATGTGGTAAGAAATGGAACAAATGTGTATAAGGTCAAAATCGGGCGTGTCTTGGAACGAGGTAGGCCAAGGTTCGACCCTATGTTATATCGGACCACAGTGTAAAGTTAGATTGCCGAGCTCGAGACCGATTGAGATCGAGGTCGGCCAAGATTGGAGCCAGGTAGGATAGAGATTAATCAAGATCGAGGGAAGTTTACCGAGTCAAATAACGAAAAATCAAAATATCTGCAATCAGGCCAGCATCACAGCAAAAATCTTAGAACATATCAAGAAGCGGCCGATTAATTAGCTAATCATGGGATCTCTTACTGTATTTAGAATTGTATCAAAGGTAGGATTCTCCTATTATATAAAGGGGGTCTGATCATTTGTAAAGCACATCATATTCACGTTACATAAATCAATATACCATCTTCTTAAACTCTTAATATTCTATTATTATGTTCAAACTTTCCAGTGAAATATTCGTTCGAGGGAGATCTAAGCTCGAGGACCAAAGCTATATATTTCTTTGCGTTTGCTTTAATTCCTATTTTCAGTTAATTTAAATATCAATTTACATATCTTATTATTTCGTGCCAAGTTATATCACGTGTCCTTAAAATTCCGGTATTAATTCAATTATTATCCATTTTTAAGGAAAACAGTTTGGCACCCATTGTGAGGCTAAGGATAATAGTGATTGCCTGGTACTAACTTTCGTAATGCACACTATTTTATACTTGTTCTATTGAGTATCTTTGATTCCAGGATCAGCATGTTAGACTCTCAACTAGTACTCACGCACACAGACAATGGCCTTGGTCTCCATGGCGAGAACGACAACACAGCCGCCCCAGGAAATGGAGTACCTCCAGTTTATCTCGATGGAGCCCTGGCCATAGAACCAATCGACATCAGTTTCCATGTTACCATTAATGGGAATTTGGTCGTCGATCTTGAAAGTCGCGTCCATAGAGATGTTTGACCAGCCGGTCAGAAAGCACAGCGTGGTGAAGAAGGCGGGATTAGTCTTCGAGTGATTCAAAATATTGGGGACTCAACAAGCTGCAATAGCACAACTCCAAAACCAGAACCATGCACCAAGCAGGATCGAGCCTGAGCCATCATAGGAGGTTGTTTGTAGGGCCGAATCAGTGCCAAAGAGAATGAATGGAGGTGAATCGGGGACCGATCCCGCAATCATGAATATGCTCCAGTAACTAACAAAGCGAGTTGAATCGGGGGAGAAAAAATTGAAGTAAACGACAAAAATGTTGAAACCTATAATTTCTGGGTTGATCAAATTCTGGGGGCACTACCGATTTTGAAGGGTTTGGATTCGAAGAATTTTGTGCAAAACCCTTTCCCCGAGCGCGGCTCCTAAAATGATTCCCATGAAGTTCCGCATGCCAGAAATTCCTAAGTATAATGGAACGACCAATCCCAACAATCATGTCACTTCTTACACATGTGCAATTGAAGGGAACGACTGGAGGACGATGAGATCGAATTCTTATTGTTGAAGAAATTCAGAGAGACCCTGTCACGACCACAAACCCGGTCGTGATGGCGCCGAGCATAACCGCTAGGCAAGGCCAACCAATTATACTCTCAACCCGAGAATAGAGCTCAAATCATTAGTTGAAAAATCATTAATAGCAAAGAAAATCAAAATATAGCTGATAGATAGCAAAGAACCCGAATATCATCAAATACAGAGCAACCTCCCAAAGACCTGGGGGTCATGAGTCTAGAGAATCTACCAGAATAGTATAATAATACTGTAATACTACATAGTCTGAAGTACGCAGAAAATCAAATAATAGGAAATAGAGGAGGGGTCGGGCCCAATGAACGTCAGGCAGCTACCTCGACACTCCGAATGGAAACTCTGATGGACAGCAATAAGCTCAGCTAGCTCCTGAAGTACCTGGATCTGCACACATAGTTTAGGGAGTAAAGTGAGTACTTTCAGCGGTAATAGACATTTATAATGACATTGAAGGTAAGAAAACCCAATATACGACAAAGTAAAGCTAAAACAGTATTTCTACATATTTAAAAGTGTGACATCAATAAGTATCAACAGATAGAGCAGATAAGTATCAATGCATGAATGCAATGCAAATGCACATGATCGCTGCGATGTGCAACCCAAACCATTTGGGTACCCGCGCTCACCGTAGGGTTCAGACTCCGGAGGGGCTCCTACAACCCTAGCGCAATATCATAGTAACATACGCTATGACATTCAGCCTGATCCACTGTCAGTCCAACTATATGCATGCAAGCCACAAAGGAACAGTCAAACTTACCATTTTTAGTTTTGTTTATCAGTAATTATAAAATTAGGTGTTCAAAACCTTAGAATTTTGCCAGTCATTCTAAACAGTATTTTGCTCAGGGCTGATATCATGAAAATATGCTATAAATAATAGAAACAGTGATAACAATCCATACGGAATCCAAATAATCGGCACGCCGCACAAATATATCCATAACCATCCAAGTAGGAGGTTTACCATCTCATTTATAAGCCAACAACACAATACGACATCACTCGGGCGGACTAAACCATAGTCTCCAATCACACTCGACCCCGCACTCACTGTAGAGTACGTGTCTCGCCTCAATATAGCGACATTGTATGATATACCGGGGTTTCAAACCCTCAGGTCATCATCCACATCTATTAATCACCTCGAACCGGTCACGAGACTAATCCGCTAAGCCTTTCCCTCTTGAATCAACCTTCTCGAGTGCCGAATCTGATCAAAACTACAAGGAATACATTAAAATAGGTTAATGGAACATAACCCAATCGAAAGAACTCGTATAACACCCAAAAATACGAAGTTGGCAAAACACGAGCCCCGGGCCCATTTTTCGAAGAATTATGAAATTCACATTTTCGGAATCCTCGTCTCGCCACGAGTTCGTACATATAAAATTTATCAAATTCGGAGTTCAATAGCCCATTCAAATTCTAATTTTACAATACCAAAAACCAAGCCCTAACTTCTCCAATTTTCACCCAATTTTCAGTGATTTTAATGATGAATATTCAATAAAATCACGTATTTAGCTCATAAAACTTACCTCCAATCGAATCCTAGTCGAAATCCTCTTAATCCCTCGTCAAAAGCTCCCAAATATGCTAAAAATTGTAAAAAATGACTTTGGCTCGCAGAGGAAATGTTATAAAACCATTCTGTCCGCCTAGCACTTTCTTCATTACGTTCGCGGCCATAGCCATACGAACACGAAGACCAATATTTTAAAAATTAAAAAACACCTTACGCGAACGTGACCCTCGTCTACGCGAACGCGTTACTCGGAATCCTTCCACTACGCGAACACATTCCAATTAGCGCGAATGCGATGCTTTACCTGGTCTGGGCTCCCAAGCCCTCTTACGCGAATGCGTTAGCCACATCGCGAACGTGGTCCTTTAATTCTCAACACTTCGCGAATGCGGCGTCTACTTCGCGAACGCGAAGGAAAAAATTATAGTCTCCCAAAATGCCCTACGCATTCGCGTCCCTCACCACGCGAACGCGATGCACAAATGTCTGCAACACCAACAGTAGAAAATCTGATGTCTTTACAAACAAAAAAGGGTCCGGTTGAACACCCGAAATCCGCCCGAGGCCCCCGAGACCTAAACCAAAAATACCAACCTACCCTAGAACATCACACGAACTTGTTCCAATCATTAAAACACGTCCATTATCACCAAAATTATCAAATCACGACGGATTCAAGCCTAAGTTTAACTAAAACTTCTGAATCTCACATTCGATCAAAAACCCGACAAAACGAAGTCCGATTGACCTGAAAATTTGCAGATACATCCAAAATCACCTAAAAAGGTACTGTAACTCTCGAAATTCCATTTCAACCCTCGGATTAAAATCTCACATATCAATCAGAATTCGCCAAAATTCCAACTTCGCCAATTCAAGCTTATTTCTACACCGGACCTCCAAATTCGATTCTGATCGCACTCCTAAGTCACAAATCATCCCCCAAAGCTAACCGAACCACCGGAATTCACATCCAAGCTCTCTAACCACATAGTCAACTTTTGGTTGACTTTTCTAAAATAAACTTCCTTCTAAGAGGCTATGTGCCTTATTTTTAACCAAAACCAATTCAATTACACCCGGTCGACTCTAATACTGATATTGAAACATGAAGCAACACAATAAGGGGAAAACAGGGCAGTAACTCACATGACGACGGGCTGGGTCGTCACATCCTCCCCAACTAAAACAAACGCTCGTCCTCGAGCGGGTCAAGAAACATACCTGGAGTCTCAAACAAGTGAGGATATCTGCTCCGCATCTCCCGCTCGGTCTCCCAAGTGGCCTTCTCCACGAGCCGACCTCTTCACTACACCTTCACTGACGCATCTGCACCTGTCGACCCAAACTGGATACAGGCTCCACATCATAAGTCAAGTAATGATCTAACTGAACTGTACTAAAGTCTAACACATGCAATGGGTCCCTAACATACTTCTGGAGCATAGACACGTGAAATACCGGATGAAATCCCAATAGGCTGGGTGGAAAAGCAAGCATATAGGCCACCTCTCCAATCCTCCTAATTATCTCAAAAGGGCCAATAAACCTCGGACTAAGCTTTCCCTTCTTTCTAAATCTCATGACGCCTTTCATAGGCGAAACCTTTAGCAAGACCTTCTCACCCACTGAATAAGATACATCCCGGAGCTTCTAGTCTGCATAACTCTTCTGGCGCGACTAGGGCTGTGCAAAGTCTCTCCCGAATCACCTTCACCTTGTCCAAAGCATTCGGGACCAACTTTGTCCCCAACAACCTGGCCTCGCCGGGCTCAAACCAACCAACTGGAGATCTACACCATCTCCCATATAAAGCCTCATATGGCACCATCTCAATGTCGGATTGGTAGCTGTTGTTATAAGCAAACTCTGCCCGAGGCAAGTAATCAGTCCAAGAACCTCCATAGTCAATAACACAGGCATGTAACATGTCCTTTAATATCTGAATGGTACGCTCGGACTGTCCGTCCATCTGAGGATGAATTCCAATGCTCAACTCTACCTGTGAACCCAACTCTCACTGGAAAGTCCTCCAAAACTGCGAAGTAAACTGATTAAATCTATATGATATAATAGAAACTGGGACCCCATGCAATCTCACAATCTCACGGATGAAGATCTCTACTAACGGCTCCGAGGAATAGGTAGTACATACAGGAATGAAGTGCGCAGACTTGGTCAGCTTATCCACAATTACACAAACTAAATCAAACTTCCTCGTTGTCCGAGGGAGACCACTAATAAAGTCCATAGTAATCCTTTCCCATTTCCACTCGGGAATATCAATATGTTGAAACACACCATCGGGCCTCTGATGCTCATACTTGACATGCTGACAGTTGAGGCACAGAGCTACATGACTCACAATATCTTTCTTCATTATTCTCCACAGTAATGTTGTCTCAAATCCTGATAAATTTTTGCTGCACCTGTATGGATAGAATACCGCGAGCTATGGGCCTCCTCCAAAATCAACTCCCGAAGCTCGTCCACATTGGGCACACAAATCCGACCATGCATCCTCAACACACCACCTGGCATCATCGTGTTGCACTCTGTCCTTAAGGACAAGCATGTGTGGATCATCATACTGGCGCTCACGAATGCGATCATATAAGGAAGATCGAGAAACAACACAAGCCAACACCCTGCTGGGCTCTAAAATATCCAACCTCACTAACTGATTGGCCAACGCCTGAACATCAATTGCAAAAGGTCTCTCCCCAACTGGAATATACGACAGGCTGCCCATACTAACCGCCTTTTGGCTCAAAGCATCGGCCACTACATTGGCCTTCCCTAGATCATATAAAATGGTGATGTCATAATCCTTGAGCAACTCAAGCCACCTCCGCTGCCTCAAATTTAGATCCTTCTATTTGAACAAGTGTTGGAAACTGCGATGATCGGTATACACCTCACAGGACACGCCATACAAATAGCGCCTCCAAATCTTCAAGACATGAACTATGGCAGCTAACTCTAAATCTTGAACAGGGTAGTTCTTCTCATGAGGCTTCAACTGACGAGAAGCATAAGCAATAACTGTACACTCCTGCAACAACAGACAACCTATCACAACTCTCTTTGCATCACAATACACGGTATAAGAACCTGAAGCTGATGGTATGACTTACACTGGAGTTGTGGTCAAAGCTATCTTGAGCTACTGAAAGCTCTCCTCACACTCATTCGACCACACGAATGGTACACCCTTATGTGTCAACCTAGTCAAGGACGAAGCGCTAGATGAAAATCCCTGAACAAACTGGCGATAATACCCTGCCAAACCAAGAAAACTCTGAATATCCGCAGCTGAAGACGGTCTAGGCTAACTTTGCACTACCTTTATCTTCTTTGGGTCAACTTGAATACCATCACTAGACACCACTTGTCCCAGAAAAGCTATAGACCCAAGCCAGAATTCACACTTGGAGAACTTTGCATACAGCTTCTCCTCCCTCAATCTCTGTAATACTACTCTCAAATGCTGAGCATGCTCCTCCTGGCTACGCGAGTATACCAAGATGTCATTAATAAACACGATCACAAAGGAATCCATATACGACAGGAACACACTATTCATCAAGTACATGAACGTGGCTGGGGCATTAGCAGCCCGAAAAACATAAGTAGAAACTCATAATGCCCATATCTCGTCCTGAAAGTTGTCTTCATAATATCAGAATCTCTAATCTTCAGCTGGTGGAATCCTGAACGAAGATCAATCATCGAGAACACCCTCTCTTCCTGGAGCTGATCAAATAAATCATCAATGCGTGGTAGAGGATACTTGTTCTTCACCGTTACCTTTTTCAACTTCCTGTAATCAATACACATCCTTATTGAGCCATCTTTCTTCTTGAAAAACAAAACCGGTGCACCCCACAGTGACACACTCAAGCGAATGAACCCCTTATCTAGGAGTTCTTGAAGTTGCTCCTTCAATTCCTTCAACTCAACTGGTGCTATACGATAAGGAGGAATAGAGATGGGCTGAGTGCCCGACACCAAATCAATACCAAAGTTAATATCCCTGTCCGGTGGCATGCCCGGCAGGTAAAATTCCTCATAACAGGCACAAAATCAATACTAGGAGTCTTAGCTCCAACTTCTCTCATGAATGCTAAATATGATAAACATCCTTTCTCAACCATCCGTTGGGCCTTTAAGAAAGAGATCACACAGCTGGGAACATAATCAGTCGAACCTCGCCACTTAATCCTCGGAATACCCGGAGTGGCCAACGTAATTGTCTTGGCATGACAGTCTAGAATAGCATGGTACGGAGATAGCCAATCCATACCCAGAATCACATCAAAGTCTACCATACCCAACAACAACAAATCAACTCGGGTCTCCAGACCCCCAATAGTAACAAGACATGATCGATATACGTGATCCACAATAATAGTATCACCCACCGGGGTAGATACATGCACAGACAAGGCAATACAACCACGGGTTGTACCCAAATGATGGGCAAAATATGAAGACACATAGAAGTATGTGGACTCGGGATCAAACAAAACAGAAGCATTCCTTTGGCAAACTGAGATAATACATGTGATCACTCTGTCTTATGCAACAGTGTATATCCTATCTAGAAGTGCATAAAACCGAGCCTGACCACCGCTCGATCAATCAACACTCCTGGGGCAAGCTCTAGCTAACTGACCCATACCCCTACCTGACTGAGATGGTGCTGAAGTATATGGAGTAGAAGAGGGGGGCTGATCCCTCTACTGTGACCGGCCACTACGAAGCTGAGGACATTTTCTTCTCATATGGCCAAACTCGCCACACCCATAACAACTACCCGGAGCTAGATAAGGGGACTGAAGGGAACCCCTCGCCGCAGATAAGCCATGGGCTGAAAAAGCAGGAGTAGAACTCTGAGCTGGAAGGGCACTGAGTGAAGACTGGCCCTCCTGGTAACCCCGACGGCCACGACCGGAAAAAGCCCCACTGTACTCTGGGCGACCTGTCTGAGGAGGCCTAAAAGAACGACCTCTGCCCTATTGAAACTAGCCCCTAGATGGAGCACCACTGTAGCTACCTGAACCTCGAGGCCACTTGGCCTCCCTCTTCTCTCGCTTTCGGTGACGATCTATCTCAATCTAGCGAGCCATATCCACTACTTCTTCAAATGAAGCTGCTACCACCCTCTCCCTAGTCATCAAAATACAAATCAAATAGTTGAGTCCATCTATGAACCTTCTGATCCTCTCCCGATCTGTCGGTATCATTAACGTAGCATGTCTAGCCAACTGAGTAAACCTCAACTCATACTGGGTCACTGTCATATCACCCTGGATCAACCACTCAAACTGTCGGTGCAGCTCCTCTCTATGAGATTGCAACACATACTTCTCCAAAAAGAAAGTGGATAACTACTGCCAAGTAAGGGGTGTTGCTCCTACAGGCCTACGCCTCTCAAACTCCTCCCACCATGTCAATGCTGGCCCCGAGAACTGGAAGGTAGTAAAAGACACCCCATTGGACTCTAAAATCCCTATTGTACGAAGCATCCTCTGGCACTTGTCCAGAAATACCTGGGCATCCTCACCTTTAGTATCGCAAAATATTGGAGGCTGAAGTCTACCAAACCTTTCTATCCGACGCTGCTCGTCGTCATGCATCACTGGAATAACATACCCTGGGGCTGATGCGATTGGCGCAATTGGAGCAGCCGGTGCAACTAGCTGAGCTGGGGCTATCTCTGGTGTCTGTAGTCCATGTACAACCTGCTCTGGTGTGCGAGCTGCGGGGGTCTGATGACCACCCCCGGTCTGAGAAGTAGCTGCGGCAGTAGAAGCTGAAACTACTTGAGCAAGACCAGTGCAGACAGATAAGATCTGGGCTAATGCCTCCTGAAGACCAGGAATCACAATAGTCATTGTTGTTTCCTGAGCGGGTGCTGCTAGAGCATCAACAGCTGGAGGCTGATCCTGAATTGGGGAAACTAGTGGGTCAACTGGTACTACCCCTGCTGATCTACCTCGGCCATGACCACGGCCGCGTCCTCGGCCTTTAGCAAGTGGGCCACGTCCGGTAGCACGAGTTCTCGCCATCTGCGAGAGAATAGAATACATAAGTTTAGTTCCCGAAACAACAAAGTCGCACGACAAGAGTTCAAGAATATGAAGTGTTCCTAAAGGTTCTGCAGCCTCTCGAGGATAAATACAAACTTCTCTGTACCGATCCGCGAGGATCTACTAACCGTCTCAAGATTCATGAGGCCTAGTAACCTAGGCTTTGATACCAACTTGTCATGACCCCAAACTCGGTCGTGATGGCGCCCAGCAAAACCTCTAGGCATGCCCGACCAATTTTACTCTCAACCCGAGCACAGAGCTCAAATCATTAGCTTAAAAATCATTAACAACAAAGAAAACCAAAATATAGCTGATAGATAGAAAACAACCTGAATATCATCGAATATAGAGCAACCTCCCAAAGACCTGGGGGTCATGAGTCTAGAGCCTCTACCAGAATAGTATAATAATATTGTAATACTACATAGTCTGAAGTACGCAAAAAATCAAATAATAGGAAATAGAGGAGGGGTCGGGTCTTGTGGACGTCAGGCAGCTACCTCGACACTCCGAATGGAAACTCTGATGGACAGCAATAAGCTCAGCTAGCTCCTGAAGTACCTGGATCTGCACACATGGTGCAGGGAGTAAAGTGAGTACTTTCAGTGGTAATAGACATATATAATGACATTGAAGGTAAGAAAACCCAATATACGACAAAGAAAAGCTACAACATATTTCTACACATTTAACAGTGTAACATCAATAAGTATCAACAGATAGAGCAGAAAAGTATCAATGTATGAGTGCAATGCAAATGCACATGACCGCTGTGGCGCCCAGCCCAATCCATTTGGGTACCCGCGCTCACTGTAGAGGTTCAGACTTTAGGGGCTCCTACAGCCCTAGCGCAATATCATAGTAACATGCACTGCAGCGTGCATCCCGATCCACTATCAGTCCAGCTATATGCATGCAAGCCACACAGGTACAGTAAAACTTACCATTTTTAGTTCCGTTTAGCAGTAATTATAAAATTAGGTGTTCAAAACCTTAAAATTATGCCAGTCATTTCTAAACAGTGTTTAGCTCAGGGCTGGTATCATGAAAATATGCTATAAATCATAGAAGTAGTGATAACAATCCCTACGAGATCCAAATAACCGCCACGCAGCCCAAATATATCCATAACCATCCAAGTAGGAGGTTTACCAGCCCATTTATAGCCAACAACACAGTACAACATCACTCGAGTGGGTAGTCCCCAATCACACTCGACCCTGACACTCACTGTAGAGTATATGTCTCACCTCAATATAGCGTCACAGTGTGATATACCGAGGTTTCAAACCCTCAGGTCATCATCCATATCTATTACTCACCTCGAACCGGCCACGAGACTAATCTTCTAAGCCTTTCCCTCTTAAATCAACCTCCTCGGGTGCAGAATCTGATCAAAACTACAAGGAATACATTAAAATATGCTAATGGAATAAAACCCAATCGAAAGAACTCGTAAAATACCCAAAAATACGAAGTTGGCAAAACCCGAGCCCCGGCCCACTTCTCAAAAACTTACGAAATTCATATTTTCGGAATCCTCGTGTTGCCACGAGTCCGTACATATAAAATTTATTAAATTCGGAGTTCAATAGCCCCTTCAAATTCCAATTTTACAATACCAAAAACAAAGCCCTAACTTCTCCAATTTTCACCCAATTTTCAGAGATTTCAATGATGAATATTCATTAAAATCACGTATTTAGCTCATAAAACTTACCTCCAATCGAATCCTAGTCGAAATCCTCTTTATCCCTCGTCAAAAGCTCCTAAATATGCTCAAAAATGGTGAAAATGACTTTGGCTCGCGGAGGAAATATTATAAAATCCTTTTGTCCGCCCAACACTTTCTTCATTACATTCGCGGCCATAGCCACGCGAACACGAAGACCAAAATTTTAAAAATTCGAAAACACCTTACGCGAACGTGACGCTCGTCTACACGAACGTGTTACTCAGAATCCTTCCACTATGCGAACGCATTCCAATTAGCGCGAATGCGACGCTTTACCTGGTCTGGGCTCCCAAGCCCACTTACGCGAACGCGTTTGCCACATCGCGAATGCGGTCCTTCAATTCTCAACACTTCGCGAATGCGGCCTCTACTTCGCGAACGCGAAGGAAAAAATTCTAGTCTCCCAAAATGCCCTATGCATTCGCGTCCCTCACCACGCGAACGCAATGAACAAATGTCTGCAACACCAACAGCAGAAAATCTGATGTCTTTACAAACCAAAAAGGGTCCGTTTGAACACCCGAAATCACCCCGAGGCCCCCGGGACTTCAACCAAAAATACCAACCTACCCCATAACATCATACGAACTTGTTCCAATCATTAAAACACGTCTATTAACACCAAAATTATCAAATCATGACAGATTCAAGCCTAAGTTTAACTAAAACTTCTGAATCTAACATTTGATCAAAAACCCGACAAAACGACGTCCGATTGACCTAACAATTTGCATACATATCCAAAATCACCTAATGAAGCTACTGCAACTCTCGAAATTCCATTTCGACCCTCGGATTAAAATCTCACATATCAACCGGAATTCGCCAAAATTCCAACTTCGTCAATTCAAGCCTATTTCTACATCGGACCTTCAAATTTGATTCTAGTTGCACTCCTAAGTCACAAATCATCCCCCGAATCTAACTGAACCACCAGAATTCACAGCCATCTAACCACATAGTCATCTTTCGGTTGACTTTTCTAAAATAAGCTTCATTCTAAGAGGCTATGTGCCTTATTTTCAACAAAAAACAATTCAATTACACTCGATCGACTCTAATACTAATATTGAAACATGAAGCAACACATCCTCCCCAACTAAAACGAACACTCATCCTCGAGCGAGTCAAGAAACAAACCTGGAGTCTCAAACAAGTGAAGATATCTGCTCCGCATCTCCCAATCGGTCTCCCAAGTGGCCTCCTCCACGGGCTGACCTATCCGCTGCACCTTCACTGACGCTATATCATTAGACCTCAATCTCTGTACCTATCAACCTAAACTGGCTATAAGCTACACATCATAAGTCAAGTCATGATCTAACTGAACTGTACTAAAGTCCAACATATGCGATGGGTCCCCAACATACTTCTGGAGCATAGACATGTGAAATGTCGGATGAACTCCCGATAGGCTGGGTGGCAAAGCAAGCATATAGGCCACCTATCCAATCCTCCTAAGTATCTTAAAATGGCCAATGAACCTCGGACTTAGCTTTCCCTTCTTTCCAATTCTCATGACGCCTTTCATAGGCGAAACCTTCAGCTAGACCTTCTCACCCACTGAGAAAGATACACCTCAGACCTTCCGGTCTGCATAACTCTTCTAACACGATTGGGCTGTGCAAAGTCTCTCCTGAATCACCTTCACCTTGTCTAAAGCATCCTGGACGAACTCTGTCCCCAACAACGTGGCCTCGCCAGGCTCAAACTAACCAACTGGAGATCTACACAGTCTCCTATATAAAGCCCCATATGGCGCCATCTGAATGCCGGATTGGTAGCGGTTGTTATAAGCAAACTCTGCCAGAGGCAAGTAATTAGTCCAAGAACCTCCAAAGTCAATAACACAGGCATGCAAGATGTCCTCTAATATTTGAATGGTACACTTGGTCTGTCCGTCCATCTACGGAGAAAACGGTGCAGTAACTCACGTGACGACGGGACAATCGTCACAGACCCCATCAAAGGGAGCTATGATATGGTATCATAATTTGCCACCTAATTCTATTGAATCATTTGGTATGCTTACAAACACTTTTGTAATGACACACGCCGAGGCCATCAAGGTCGCAACCAGGATCTAACCTTTTTGAGGTAAGATAGAAGGACAATGAGATGCTCAGGGAATTTGTATCTGGTTCCAAATAGAACTGTAGGATTTGACACCAGTCACTGATGATTGGGTTGTTCAAGCTTTTACTCAAGGTTGTAATGTTCAAAGCTTAGTGGCTTCACAGTAATTGAAGCAGAATTTGATCGAATACCCAACTGTCACTTGGGCGGTACCAATCAAAGATTAGTGTCGACGACGATTAGGTGGGGACTCCTTCTGGGTCCGTTCATCCTATCAGGCTTGTGGACAGTGTCAAAGACATCGATCGAGAACCACGCTCGATTCAGGATCGATACCAGCCATATAATGAAGATCAAAGAGGCAACAGGCCCGGGCACAACACTATTCGAGGTAAAAGAAGAAATGATCGAGGTCAGAGCTCTTAGGGGACTCTTGAGCAATAATGGTTTCGATAGGGACGTCGATCCCAAAGAACCAGCACGACTATCAAAATATAACTTCAATATTGATGCATCTGCCATCGTATTGGCCATCGATGTATCAAAGATACTAGATAGCCTCGACCTCTGCAGATCGATCCAACCTAGAGAAATCCCAATCAGATGTGCATATATCATGGCACCCATGGCCATAGAATAGAAGATTGCATGCAACTAAGGGAGGAAATAGCCTGGTTGTTCAACAAGGGGCACCTTCGAGAGTTCTTAAGCGATCGAGCCAAGAATCGCTTGAAAAAAAGGGATTTAAACAGACAGAACAAGCAATAAGAACCACTTTATGTGATTCACATAATTGTTGGAGGGGTCGATATTCCACAAGGATCAATATTAAAGCGCACCAAGGTGTCGATCACTAGGGAGAAGCAAACTCGGGATTATGAATCGGAAGGAACCTTATCTTTCAATGATGAGGACGCAGAAGGGATCGTGCAACCCCATAATGACGCACAGATAATTTATGAATAAGACTCAAGTTAAACATGTTTTAATTGATCGAGGTAGCTCGGCCAATATTATTCGATCAAAGTTCATAAAACAACTTAGCCTACAGGATCAGGTTGTGCCCGCAGCCTAAGTGTTGAACGGCTTCAATATGGCATGTGAAACCACCAAAGGCGAAATAACTTCGCCAATGAACATGGATGGGACCATCCAAGAGAGAAAGTTCCACGTGATTGAGTGCGATATGAGGTACAATTCCCTATTCAGGAGGCTATAGATCCACAACAAGAGAGCGATGACCTCGACCCTTTACAGGTTCTAAAATTCCCGATGGCAGAAGGAGTCAAAACAGTAAACGAAGAGCAACCTGCCGCCAAGGAAATGTTTTCCGTTGACGAAGTAATACCTATATCGGCACTCTCATCAATTAGGGGATCGAATTCGAATGGAAAATAGGAAGTCAAATATAACCACAGACACCAACCTCGACCCAATCAAAGATTCAAGGGACTGACAAGGATGATGACTACGGGGTTCCTCGATCTTTCATAGTCCCTGATGATTTCGCCGCCACCATGTCAACGGTGGAAGAGATATAGCAAATGACATTACCGAATACCAACCCAAATGAAAGGTATACCTAAGGGAAAAGCTTATTCAATTCCTTAAAACTAACATGAATTGCTTTGCTTGGTGCTATCTCGATATGACTAGGATCCCACCAGATATCACCACCCATAAGCTAAGCTTGGAACCGAAGTTCCATTCAGTGAAGCAAAATAGAAGACCTCAATCTGAGGTCAAACACGCTTTCTGTGACGACCCAAAGGGGCATCACCTATTTTCCTCATTTGCCCCGTGCTTTCGAAACCTTGAAAACCTTACTTTATATTGCCTCGATTTACGAGCATAGTCTGGGCATGTAGCCGGAAAGATTTTATGCTAGAATATGTGAATTCTATGAAAAAATGGAAGAAATTTGATATTAATATTGATATAGTTGACTTCGGTCAACATTTCTGGTAAACGGACCCAGACCCGAGATCGGACGGTCCCGGAAGGTCCGTAGAAAAATAAGGGACTCGGGCATGCGTTCGGAGTCGAATTTTGAGGCCCAGAGCCCAAGATATAAATTTGTTTGTTAAATTATTTTTGCTGAAATTATTAAATGAAAATGGATTAAATGATCATGGTATCAGGCTCGTATTTTGGTTCTGACGCCCGGTACAAGTCTTAAATATCATATAAGTTCTTCCTGTAAAGTTTGACGACATTTGAACGTTGTTTGATGTGTTTTGAACCTTGAGGTCCAAATTTGAAAGTTTATGAAGTTAAAGGAAGAAAATCATGAATTTGAGGCTTGATCTTATGAAAATGATGTTATATTGGTGATTTGATCATGCAAGCAAGTTCGTAGTATGTTTTTGATGTTGAGTGCATGTTTGGTTTGGAGACCGAAGGCTCGGGTAAAGATTTGATAGGCCGTTAGAGCAGATTTTAAAAAAAATAACACTGCTGGTATTTTCCCAGCTGATATCATCGCAAATGCGAAGAATTACTCGCAATTGCGAAGTGTCCCAGAAATACGCTAAGTTCCCAAAAGCGAACAAGAAGTCGCAAATGCAAAAAAGGCCCTAGACTGGTCTTGGTTCGCAAATGCGAACTATATCTCGCAAATGCAAGGACCACAGTATTCGGCCTAGTTCGCAAATGCAAACTTATTATCGCAAATGCGATGATGACAGGGAACGTCCAGGTTCGCAAATGCGAACGATTTCTCGCAAATGCGAGGGCAACAGTCAAATCCTGCTAAGTTCGCAATTGCGAACAAATGTTCGCAATTCCCATATCTGCAGTTGTGCAATCTGATACTTAAACAAATTTTAAACCTTTTTTCACTATTCTTTCAAAACCCAACACACCACACACGATTCTCTAAGAACAAGATCACTGTGAATCACTTGTAAGTCACTTTTTACTTAATTCTTTCAATTCCTAACATCATTAAACATGCTTTCCAAGAGAAATCAAAGGTTTTCAAGGTGAAAATTGTTATTTTTGGGTAGAACCTAGGTTTTTCATGAATTGGGGAATTGGACCTCGATTTGAGGTCCGATTTCAAAACAAATCATATAATTGAACTCGTGAGGGAATGGGTGACCAGATTTTGGTCCGAACCCCGAGTTTCGACCACGTGGGATCGAGGGCATTTTGGGAAATTTTGGGCTAAACTTTGAGAAAACCATTTCTATGCATCCAAACTAATTAACATAGTATTTATTAAAGTAATTGAACCAATTGTGATTAGATTCGAGCAAGTTGAAGGTTGAAATTCGAGGTAAAGCTATAATTGAAGGATAATTGGACTTCAAGGCTTAGAGGTAAGTGTTTGATCTATCCCAGCTTGAGGGAATGGGATTTAATATGCTAATTGCTATGTGATCAAGTGTGGTGTATGGTCTGTGGTGACGAGCATCCATACATTGGCGTCTAGCATGACCATGAGTCATTTGTTGACATATATTGTGAGTTAATGTGGGATGTTGTTAAGTCATAATCTTGAACCCTTACCGGGTTGTGAAGTTGATTATTGTTTTCCCTTGCCGGGACTTTATTGTGAAGTTGATTATTGTTTCCCTTGCCTGGACTTTACTGTGATGATTATTGTGTCCCTTGCCGGGACGGTTCATGTTAATTGTTTCATTCTTTTGCCCTTAACTGTGATTGTTATTTGGGTGAGGAATAGTGATAATGCACGAAGGGTGATGTCGTGCCTTATTTATTGATTATTCACGAAGGATCATGTCGTGCCTTGTTTATTGATTATGCACGGAGGATCATGTCGTGCCTTGTTTTATTGATTATGCACGAAGGATCATGCAGTTCCTTGTTTATTGATTATGCATGAAGGATCATGTCGTGCCTTGTTTTACTGATTCTGCACGAAGGAACATTCCATGTTGTTGCTATTTGAACCATGCACGAAGGATCATGTCATTCCATAGATGTGAGGATGAGAGTAAAAGCATGAAGGGTGATGTCGTGCACTTTTATTTGATTACTTGGTGAGGATGAGAGTAAAAGCACGAAGGGTGATGCCATGCAACTAATTGAATTTCTTGTTTTGGTGATAGATGTTTTTACTATACTCTGATTCTCTTTACTGAATTATTATATGTTGCTGACTGTATTCCCCCAGCATGATACTCCTTTGTTAATTGTGTTATTTGATAATCCTGTTATTTTGTGGTAGATACATATATAGAACTGCACAGGTTTATGTGAGTATTTGGTCCTAGGCTTGTCACTACTTCATCGAGATAGGCCAGGCACTTACCAGCAATGGGGTCGGATTGTGCTGATATTGCACTTCTGTGCGTTTTTGCACAGGTCCAGGTTTCGAGTAGGAGCAGCAGCAGCAGTAGAGTACTTGTGGGATTTCTGTGCTTCCGAGATCGAGGTAGCTTGCACGCGTCCGCAAGCCCGATGTCTCTTCTATTTATTTTTGTTTATTGTTGTGGTCTCATTGTTCCGAGACACACGGATGTTATTATTTTCTTTCGGACCATTATGTATAGTTATTCATTACTAGTTCATGAGTTGGTGACTCCACATCTTGGGTAGAGGATTATGTCAGTTGTTTTACATTATTATTATTTATCTTTATTTCGAAAGACTTCCGCATTTAACAAATTGATTAATTATTTCTTGCTATTGAATATGAGAATAAAAATGATGGTATGAACAGGAAAATGTGAATGAGTTGGCTTTTCTAGCTACCACGAGTAGGCTCCATCACGATTCCGATGGTGGGGGAAATTCGGGTCGTGAGAAGTTGGTATCAGAGCTCTAGGTTACATAGGTCTCACCACTCATGAACAATCTTAGTATAGTTTGAGGGGTAAGTACGGAGACGTCTGTACTTGTCCTCCAGAGTCTATTGAGTTAGGAAAAAGTCTCTCATGTGTTCCTTCTTGTCGTGCGATTTGTTCCTAAAATACTAATTGAATTTCTACTCTGTCATTTCGCATATGGTGAGGACACGTGCTTCTTCATCCGCTGATCAGTAGCCTCAGCCCCAGGCAGCTCCCGTGAGGGGCAGGGGCCGAGGCCGTATCGGAGGTCGTGGTAGGGGCAGAGTTCAGCCCCAGGCAGCGATTCCGGAGGTGGAGCCTCATGTTGAGATTGGTGAGGAGGTTCCGGCCCCAACAGCTCCAACGGGCCCAACTCAGGTCCCAGGGGAGGTCCTATTTACCCCGGATCTTCGGGAGGCTCTGGTCGGAATATCGGGTTTTATGGACAGTGTTACCATAGCAGGCTTATTACCAACTGCACCAGCCGCTTCTCAGGCTAGAGGAGGGGTCCAGACTCCTCATGCACGTACTCCGGAGCCAGTAGCTCCCCGGCCTCAGGCACCAGTGGTTCAGCCAGCTGTGGCCACTCAGTCAGGTACCGCAACTCAGGGCGAAGATGGAGCAGCCATGACTTCTGATGCTTTATGGAGACTTGATCGGTTCTCCAAGTTGTTTACCACTACTTTTAGCGGTGCCACATCAGAGGATCCCCAAGACTTCTTATTCAGTTGCCATGAGATTCTTAAGACTATGGGAATAGTGGAATCCAATGGAGTTGATTTATGCACATTCAGGCTTTCAGGATCCTCCAAGACTTGGTGGAGAAATTTCTGTTTGACTCGACCAGCAGGGTCCCGGCTTTAACATAGGACCAGTTCGCGGAGTTATTTCTGGAGAAGTTTCTCCATGTTACCCAGCGGGAGGCACTTCGGAGGCAATTTGAGCGCCTCCAGCAGGGTACTATGACTGTTACCTAGTATGAAACAAGGTTTGTTGATCTGGAACGTCATGCGGTTGTGATACTCCCCACAGATCGGGAGAGGGTCCACAGGTTTATAGATGGGCTAAATCAGCCGATTCGACTTCAGATGGCTGTGGGAGTTGGGAGTGATATATATTTTTAGGAGGTAGCTAATGCAGATCGTAGAGTTGAGATGGCTCTTGATCGGGGAGGTGGTTATCCTTCAGATAAGAGGCCTCGTAATTCCGGCAGATTTAGTGGCACTTCTTATGGAGGCAGGGATTCTTATGATAAGGGCCAGTCTTCCAGGCCTTTTCAGTCAGCCCTCCAGGCTTTGCAAGGTGGTCCAGGTGATCGTGGGGTTCATGAGCAGTATTCAGATCAACCTCCCATCAGTGCCCAGCCTCTTCAGAGTGTTCGTGGGGGCCATTAAGGTCATCAAGGCCAGCAGCCCCATCAGCCTAAATGTTGTTACGGTTGTGGTGACCTATGTCATCTTGTGAGATTTTGCCCTCGAGCGACGGGCAACACTCAGCAGCGGGGCCCTCGTCCCATGATTTAGGCCACAACTGACCCTCAGCCTGCCCAGCCAGCCACAGGCGGGGGTAGAGATCGTAGAGGTGGAGGTCGAGACCATAGAGGTGGAGACCGTCCCGCCAGAGGTAGAGGTCAGCCAGTGGATGACCATCCTAGAGACATTGCTCAGAGGGGAGGCGCCGATCCCCGATTTTATGCTTTACCAGCTAGGTCAGATGTAGAGGCATCAGATGCTGTGATTACAGGTATCATTCTTGTTTGTGACAGAGGTGCTTCAGTATTATTTGACCCTGGGTCTATATATTCATACGTGTCTTCCTACTTTACACCATACCTGGCCGTGCCTAGCTATGCCCTGGATATTCCAGTTTATGTGTCTATACCAGTGGGCAACTCTATAGTAGTCGACCGGGTGCATCGTTCGTGCGTGGTTATATTCGGGGGTCTTGAGACCCATGATGATTTATTGCTATTAGACATGGTGGATTTCGATGTCATATTGGGGATGGACTGGTTGTCCTCGTATCATGCTATCTTAGATTGTCATGCCAAGACAGTGACCTTGGCCTTGCCAGAATCACCCTGACTAGAGTGGAGAGGGACTTCAGGCCACTCCATTCGTACTGTTATTTCCTATGTTAAGGATCGATGCATGGTCGAGAAGGGATGTCTAGCTTATTTGGCATATGTTCGTGATTCCAGCGCGGAAATTCCTTCTATTGATTCAGTTCCTATTGTACGGGAGTTTCCCGAGGTTTTCCCTTCAGACCTGCTGGGCATACCACCCGACAGGGATATTGATTTGTGTATTGATCTGGCACCGGGCACTCATCCCATCTCTATTCCACCCTATCGTATGGCCCCACCGGAGTTAAAGGAGTTAAAAGATTAGTTGCAAGACCTTCTAGAAAAGGGCTTTATCAGGCCTAATGTTTCTCCCTGGGGTGCACCTGTGTTATTTGTGAAGAAGAAGGATGACTCGATATGGATGTGTATTGATTATCGGCAAATAAACAAAGTGACGATAAAGAACAAGTATCCACTACCGAAGATTGATGATTTCTTTGACCAACTCTAAGGAGCGAGGGTGTTCTCGAAAATAGACTTGAGGTCGGGCTACCATCAGCTGAAGATCAGGGCGGCTGACATTCCTAAGACAGCCTTTCGCACAGGGCAGCAGTATGAGTTCTTAGTCTTGTCTTTTGGGTTCACCAATGCCCCATCAACATTTATGGAGCTGGTGAACCGAGTGTTCAAGCCTTATCTAGATCTATTCATGATAGTCTTTATAGACGATATCCTGGTATTCTCCCGCAGCCAAAAAGAGCACGAGCAGCACCTTAGAGTGGTTCTTCAGACTCTGAAGGATGATCATCTATATGCCAAATTTCGAAAATGCACGTTCTGGTTGAGTTCGGTGGCATTTCTGTGTCATATCGTATTAGTAGAGGGTATTCAGGTGGACCCAAAGAAGATTGAGGCAATCCAGAATTGGCCTCGACCAGCTTTAGTGACCGAGATCCGGAGTTTCTTGGGGTTAGCAGGTTACTACCGTCGATTTGTAGAGGGGTTCTCTTCTATTGCAGCCTGATGACCAGGTTGACCCAGAAGGGTACCCTGTTCAAGTGGTCAGATGAGTGTGAGGCGAGCTTTCAGAAGCTCAAGACAACTTTGACTACGACACCAGTATTGATATTACCTACGGGTGCAGGGCCTTACACAGTTTACTGTGATGCATCCCGTACTGGGCTTGGAGCGGTATTGATGCAGGAAGGCAAGGTTATTGTTTATGCTTCGAGATAGTTGAAAATCCATAAAAAGAATTATCCGGTTCATGATCTTGAGCTAGCAGTAGCGGTTCATGCCTTAAAAATCTGGAGGCATTATCTATATGGTGTGGCGTGCGAGGTGTACATGGATCAAAGCCTACAGTATTTATTCAAGCAAAAGGAGTTGAATTTGCGACAGAGAAGATGGTTAGAGTGCCTGAAGGACTATGCTGTTACTATCCTATATCACCCAAGTAAGGCCAATGTGGTGGCCGATACGTTGAGTAGAAAGTCTGCCAGAATGGGTAGCCTCGCTATATTCCGGCCAGTCAGAGACCACTTGCTCTAGATGTCCATGACTTACCCAATCAGTTCGTGAGACTAGACATTTTTGAGCCTAGCAGGGTGTTAGCCTACACGGTCGCTCGTTCTTCTCTATTAGAGCGTATCCGTGAGAGGCAGTTTGATGATCCTCATTGCGTGACCTGAGGGACACTGTACAGCGGGGAGGTGCCATGAAGGTAACTCTAGATGATGACGGAGTATTGAGATTGCAGGGGCAAGTTTGTGTGCCCAATATGGAGGGGATTCGAGAGTTGATCCTAGCGGAGGCCCACAGTTGGTGGTATTCTATTCACCCGGGTGTCGCGAAGATGTATCAGGACTTACGGCAGCACTATTGGTGGCGTAGTATGAAGAAAGACATCGTTGTGTATGTCGCTCGGTGTCTAAACTGTCAGCAGGTGAAATATGAGCACCAGAGGCCTGGTGGTGTATTCCAACAACAACAACAACAACAACTACCCAGTATGTTCCCACAAAGTGGGGTCTGGGGAGGGTAATACGTACAGGCCTTACCCCTACCCGAAAGGGTAGAGAGGCTGTTTCCGGCCGACCCTCGGCTCAGAAAAAGAGAGAGAAAATCAACAAACAAAACAAAACAAAACAATACAATGTTAGTAAATCCGGGATAAATCAAATAAATAATTATCTAAACATAAAACCAGAAGTAGAATGACATGCAATAATACCAATCGGTTACTACCATAAGAGGCACAACACAATACATTAAGTAACTATAGAGATCGCTACCAAACCCCACTTAGCCCCTAACAGAAGTACTAAGAATTCTAGAAGGCCTTACCCTACAACCCTAATACTAGACCTCCAAACTTTCCTATCAAGGGTCATGTCCTCGGAAATCCCCATTCTAGCCATATCCTCCCTAATCACCTCACCCCAATACCTCTTAGGCCTCCCTCTGCCTCGACTCGCGCCAACCACCGCCAGTCGCTCACAACTCCTCACCGGTGCATCAAGGCTTCTCCTCCGCACATGCCCAAACCACCCGAGTCTCGCTTCTCGCATCTTCTCATCCACTGGGGCCACCCCCACCTTCTCCCGAATAACTTCATTCTTAATCTTATCTAATCTGGTGAGCCCGCACATCCACCCGAGCATCCTCATCTCCGCAACTCTCATTCTCCGGACATGAGAGTTCTTCACAGGCCAGCACTCCACCCCATACAACATGGCAGGTCTAACCACCGCTCTATAAAACTTCCCCTTGAGTTTCTGTGGAACTTTCTTGTCACACAAGACTCCCGATGCGAGCCTCCACTTCAACCACCCCGCTCCTATACGGTGAGTGACATCCCCGTCAATCTCTCCGTCCCCTTGAATCACCGATCCAAGATATCTGAAACTGTCCCTCTTGGCTATGACCTGAGATCCCAGCTTCACGTCCCAGCCTACTTCGCTCGACTCGGCGCTAAACTTGCACGCCATGTATTCTGTGTTAGACCTGCTTAGTTTGAAACACTTAGACTCGAGAGTCCGTCTCCAAACCTCCAGCCTCTCATTAACACCGACCCTCGTCTCGTCTATCAAGACTATGTCGACAGCAAATAGCATACACCATGGCACATCCTCTTAGATATGATGAGTTAGATCATTCATCACCAAAGAAAATAATAGAGGGCTAAGCACATATCCTTGATGAAGCCCCATAACCACCGGAAAATGGTCCGAGTCGCCACCCACCGTCCTAACCCTAGTCTTGGCTCCATCATACATGTCTTTGATCACTCTGATGTAGGCTTCTGGCACGCTCTTCGCCTCCAAGCATCTCCACATAACCTCTCTAGGGACCTTATCGTACGCCTTCTCCAAGTCGATAAACACCATATGCAGGTCCTTCCTCTTATCCCCTGAACAGTTCCACCACCCTCCTCACAAGGTGGATAGCTTCTGTAGTAGAGCGACCCGGCATGAAACCAAACTGGTTCACGGATATAGATGACATCTCCCTCACCCTCGCCTCGATCACCCTCTCCCAGACCTTCATGGTGTGACTTATTAATTTGATACCCCTATAGTTGTTGCAACACCGGATATCCCCTTTGTTTTTGTACAAGGGAACCACTGTACTCCATCTCCACTCCTCCGGCATCCTCTTGGTCCTAAAGATCACGTTGAACAACCTGGACAACCACTTTACTCCCGACCTACCCATGCATTTCCAAAACTCCACCGGAATTTCGTCTGGCCCAGTCGCTCGACCCCTACTCATCCTACGCAACGCCCTCGAGACCTCCTCCTCCTTAATGCGCCTGCAGTGCCCGAGGTCTCTAGGACACTCTGAATGCCCCAGCTCCCCTAGCTTTAAGACTCGATCCCCCTCTTCGTTAAGCAGGTCTCGAAAGTATTCCTGCCATCTCCGCTTGACTTGCGACTCCCCCGTCAGAACCCTACCATCCTCGTCCTTGATGCACCTAACTTGGTCTAGA
Source organism: Nicotiana noctiflora (assembly GCA_032618575.1). Taxonomy (NCBI): domain Eukaryota; kingdom Viridiplantae; phylum Streptophyta; class Magnoliopsida; order Solanales; family Solanaceae; genus Nicotiana; species Nicotiana noctiflora. Next base: position 241,588 of record JASVEL010001158.1, read on the forward strand.
TCCCGCGCCTTCCTCTCCCTCACCTTAGCCAACCGGAATAACTTTCTGTCCCCGCCTTTCTCCCCCAATTCCTCGTACATGCGCCCAAATGCTGCATTTTTAGCTTCCGTGACCGCTAGTTTCGCTTCCTTCCTCGCCACCTTGTAGTTCTCCTTGTTCGCTCTCCTTTCTTCTTCGCTTAAGCTCCCTGACAACTTAGCAAACGCCGCCTTCTTCGCCTCCACTTTTCCTTGGACTACCTCATTCCACCACCAGTCACCTTGGTGCCTGCCTGAATAGCCCTTGGCTACCCCAAGCACATCTCGCGCAGCCTCCCTAACCAAGTTCGCCGTCACTGACCACATTGCGTCCGCTTCCCCAGAGCTACTCCAAGCTCCCCCATCAACTAGCTTCCTCTCCAGCTCCCGGGCTTTCTCCTTAGTCAAAGTTCCCCATCTAATCCGCGGTCGGCCCCGAGAACCCCTCCTCTTCCTCTTCACCCAGAGACCTACATCCATCACTAGGACTCTATGAAGAGTTGAAAGGGACTCTCCCGGAATAACCTTGCAATCCTTGCACAACCCTCTATCGCTCCTTCTGAGGAGGAGGTAATCAATCTGAGTCCTCGCCGTGGAACTTTTGAAAGTAACCAAATGCTCCTCCCTCTTCTGAAATGACGAGTTCGCGATCAAAAGCTCCGAAGCCCTAGCGAAATCAAGCAGCGAAGTGCCCCTCCGTTCCTAACCCCAAAGCCAAAGCCGCCATGCACCTCACCGTAACCACCAGCCTCCGCCCCAATATGACCATTAAAGTCCCCTCCAATAACTAACTTCTCGGATTGGGGAATACTACTCACCAACTCATCCAAGCCCTCCCAAAAACGCCTTTTAACCTCCTCAGCTAGGCCCTGCATGCGGCGCGTAAGCGCTAATGACATTGAGAACACTACCGCCAATAACCAGTTTAATAGTCATTAACCTATCATCCACTCGCCTAACCCCAACCACGGACTCCCTAAGATTCCTATCTACCAAGATACCTACTCCATTCTTACCCCTCTCAACCCCAGAGTACCACAACTTAAACTCATCTGCATCCCTCGCCTTCGTCCCTTTCCACCTAGTTTCCTGCACACATGCTATGTTGACCCTCCTCTTCTGGAGAATCTTTGCCAACTCAATGGACTTACCCGTTAGTGTGCCTACGTTCCACGACCCGATCCTCAATCTCTGAGCGTCCTTTAACCTCTCCCCACCCAAACCTCCCGCCCTACCCACAGGACCGCTCCATGCCCCCCTGCTCACCTCCTCCCCCACCCCCCGAGGACATGACCTTACAGTACCATCCCGAGTGTATTCCAGTGAATTGAAATTCCCGAGTGGAAATGGGAGCGGATTACAATGGACTTCCTTTGTCTCGGAGGAGATTTGATGCTATTTGGGTCATTGTTGATAGGCAGACCAAGTCAACACACTTCATTCCCGTATCTGTCTCTTACTCATCGGAGAAGCTAGCAGAGATTTACATCAGGGAGATTGTTTGCCTTCATGGGGTGCTGGTGTCTGTTATCTTAGATTGGCGTACGCAGTTTACCTCGCGGTTCTGGAGAGCGGTCCAGCATGAGTTAGGCACCCAGGTTCAGCTGAGTACAGCTTTTCATCCTCAGACGGACGGTCAGTCCGAGAGGACTATTCAAATTTTAGAGGACATGCTTCGAGCCTGTGTCATTGATTTTGGAGGCTCGTGGGACCGGTTTTGCCATTAGCGGAGTTCGCCTACAACAACAACTACCAGTCTAGCATCCAGATGGCCCCGTATGAGGCATTGTATGGTAGGCGATGTCGATCTCCAGTCGGATGGTTTGAGCCGGAGAGGCTCGGTTGTTGGGTACAGACTTAGTTCGGGAGGCCTTGGATAAGGTCAAGACTATCCAGGAGAGATTGCATTCAGTTCAGTCGAGATAGAAGACTTATGTGGATCGTATGGTCCGAGAGGTGGATTTCATGGTTGGTGAGCGGGTATTGCAATGAGTATCGCCTATGAAGGGCATGATAAGGTTCGAAAAGAAGGGCAAGCTCAGTCCTAGGTATATTGGTCGATTTGAGATTCTGGACCGAGTGGGAGAAGTGGCTTAGAGACTAGCACTGCCACCTAGCTTATCAGCCGTACATCCAGTTTTTCATGTATCTATGCTTCGGAGGTACCACGGCGACCCTACACATGTGTTAGACTTCAGTACTGTCCAGTTGGACAAGGATCTATCTTAAGAGGAGGAGCGGTAGCTATTCTAGACAGGCAGGTTTGACAGTTGAGGTCGAAGAGTTTTCCTTCCGTGCGTGTTCGGTGGAGAGGTCAGCCTCCTGAGGCATCGACCTGGGAGTCCGAGTATGATATGCGGAGTTGTTACCCACATTTGTTCCCCGACTCAGGTGCTGCCTTCTCTTGTCCGTTCGAGGATGAACGAATGTTTTAGAGGTGGAGGATGTGACGACCCAAAGGGTCATAACCTGTTTACCTCATTTGCCCCGCGCTTTTGAGGCCTTAAAAACCTCATTTTATATTGCCTCAATTTACGTGCATAGTCCGGGCATGTAGCCGGAAAGATTTTGTGCTAGAATATGTGAATTCTATGAAAACTTTGAAGAAATTTGATATTAATATTGATATAGTTGACTTTGGTCAACATTTTTGGTAAACGGACCCTAACCCGAGATCAGACGGTCCCGGAAGGTCCATAGGAAAATATGGGACTCAGGCATGTGTCCGGAGTCGAATTCTGAGGCCTAGAGCCCAAGATATAAATTTTTCTGTTAAATTATTTTTGCTGAAATTATTAAATAAAAATGGATTAAATGACCATGGTATCGGGCTCGTATTTTGGTTCCGACACCCGGTACAAGTCTTAAATATCATATAAGTACTTCCTGCAAAGTTTGACGACCTTTGAACGTCGTTTGATGTGCTTTGAACCTTGAGTTCCAAATTTGAAAGTTTATGACCTTAAAGGAAGAAAATTATGAATTTGAGGCTTGATCTTATGAAAATGATGTTATATTGGCGATTTGATCGTGCGAGCAAGTTCGTAGTGTATTTTTGAAGTTGTGTGCATGTTTGGTTTGGAGATCGAAGGCTCGGGTAAAGATTTGATAGGCTGTTAGAGCAGATTTTAAAAAAAATAACACAGCTGGTATTTTGCCCCAGCTGATATCTTCGCAACTGTGAAGAATTACTCGCAACTGCGAAGTGTGCGAGAAATAGGCTAAGTTCGCAAAAGCGAACAAGAAGTCGCAAATGCGAAAAGGCCCTGGACTGGTCTTGGTTCGCAAATGCGAACTATATCTCGCAAATGTGAGGACCACAGTATTCAGCCTAGTTCCCAAATGCGAACTTATTATCCAAATGCGATGATGACAGGGAACGCCCAGGTTTGCAAATGCGAAAGATTTCTCGCAAATGCGAGTGCAACAGTCAAAACCTGCTAAGTTTGCAATTGCGAACAAATGTTCGCAATTCCCATATCCGCAGTTGTGCAATCTGATACTTAAACGAATTTTAAACCCTTTTTCACCATTCTTTCAAAACCCAACACACCACACACGATTCTCCAAGAACAAGATCACTCCAAATCACTTGTAAGTCACTTTTTACTTAATTCTTTCAATTGCTAACATCACTAAACATGTTTTCTAAGAGAAATCAAAGGTTTTCATGGTGAAAATTGTTGTTTTTGGGTAGAACCTATGTTTTTTATAAATTGGGGAATTGGACCTCGATTTGAGGTCCGATTTCAAAACAAATCATATAATTGAACTCGTGAGGGAATGAGTGACCGGATTTTGGTCCGAACCCCGAGTTTCGACCACGTGGGACCGGGGGTATTTTGGGAAATTTTGGGCTAAACTTTGAGAAAACCATTTTTATGCATCCAAACCAAATTACATAGTATTTATTAAAGTAATTGAACCAATTGTGATTAGATTCGAGCAAGTTGAAGGTTGAAATTTGAGGTAAAGTATTAACAACAACAACAACAACAACAACAACCCAGTATAATCCCACTTAGTGGGGTCTGGGGAGGGTAGTGTGTACGCAGACCTTACCCCTACCCTAGGGTAGAGAGGCTGTTTCCAAATAGACCCCCGGCATCCTTCCCTCCAAGAACTTCCCACCTTGCTCTTGGGAGACTCGAACTCACAACCTCTCGGTTGGAAGTGGGGTTGCTTACCATCAGAGCAACCCCTCTTGTCTTAAAATAATTGAAGGATAATTGGACTTCAAGGCTTAGAGGTAAGTGTTTGATCTATCCCAGCTTGAGGGAATATGATTTAATGTTCTAATTGCTATGTGATCGAGTGCGGTGTATGGGCTGTGGTGACGAGCATCCATACACTGGCGTCTAGCATGACCGTGAGTCATTTGTTCACATATATTGTGAGTTAATGTGGGATGTTGTTAAGTCATAATCTTGAACCCTTGCCGGGTTGTTAAATTGATTATTGTTTTCCCTTGCCGGGACTTTATAGTGAAGTTGATTATTGTTTCCCTTGCCGGGACTTTACTGTGATGATTATTGTGTCCCTTGCCGGGACGGTTCATGTTAATTGTTTCATTCTTTTGCCCTTAACTGTGATTGTTATTTGGGTAAGGAGGAGTGATAATGCACGAAGGGTGATGTCGTGCCTTGTTTATTAATTATGCACGAAGGATCATGTTGTGCCTTGTTTATTGATTATGCACGAAGGATCATGCCGTGCCTTGTTTTATTGATTATGCACGAAGGATCATGTCGTGCCTTGTTTATTGATTATGCACGAAGGACCATGCCGTGCCTTGTTTTACTGATTCTGCACGAAGGAACATTCTGTGTCGTTGCTATTTGACCATGCACGAAGGATCATGCCGTGCCATAGATGTGAGGATGAGATTAAAAGCACGAAAGGTGATGCCGTGCACTTTTATTTGATTACTTGGTGAGGATGACAGTAAAAGCACGAAGGGTGATGCCGTGAAACCATTTAAATTTCTTGTTTTGGTGATAGTCGTTTTTACTACACTGTGATTCTCTTTACTGATTTATTATATGTTGTTGATTATGTTTCCCCCAGCATGATACTCATTTGTTAATTCTGTTACTTGATAATCCTGTTATTTTGGGGTATATACATATATGGAACTGCACAGGTTTATGTAAGTGTCTGGTCCCTAGGCTTGTCACTACTTCGCCGGGATAGGCCAGGCACTTACCAGCACATGGGGTCGGATTATGGTGATATTGCACTTCTGTGTGTTTTTGCACGGGTCCAGGTTCCAAGCAGGAGCAGCACCAGCAGTAGAGTACTTGTGGGATTTCCGTGCTTCCGAGACCGAGGTAGCTTGCAGGCGTCCGCAGGCCCGGCGTATCTTCTATTTATTTTGTTTATTGCTGTGGTCTCATTGTTCCGAGATAGACGGATGTTCATTTGTTTCTTTCAGACCATTATGTGTAGTTATTCCATAGTAGTTCGTGAGTTGGTGACTCCACATCTTGGGTAGACGATTATGTCAGTTGTTTTACATTATTATTATTTATCTCTATGTCGAAAGACTTCCGCATTTAACAAATTGAGTAATTATTTCTTACTATTGAATATGAGAATAAAAATGATGGTATGAACAGGAAAATGTGAATGAGTTGGCTTGCCTAGCTACCACGAGTAGGCTCCATCATGATCCCGATGGTGGGGGAAATTCGGGTCGTGACACTTTCATCAAAGACGAGATAACCAAGCTTCTTAAAATAGGGTCCATCCGGGAAATAAAATATCCTGAATGGTTAGAAAACGTAGTAGTAGTCCCTAAGAAGGGGAACAAAACTTAGAATGTGTACATTACAAAGACCTAAATAAAGCTTGCCCCAAGGATTCTCTTCCTTTACCTAATATCGATCACATAATCGATGCCACGTTCGACAACAAGATCATTAGTTTTCTCGATAACTATTCTGGTTACAACCAAATACATATGAACCCGGAAGACTAGGAAAAGACCTCTTTATCACTAAGTATGGGACCTATTGTTATATTATAATGCCGTTCGGATTAAAAAATGCTAGTGCAACTTATCAATGCCTAGTAAACCGAATGTTCAAAGAACAAATAGGGATATATATGGAAGTTTATATTGATGACATGCTAGTTAAGCCCCTGCGAGCAGAGGACCATTTGAAGCTTTTGCAAGAAACCTTCGGTATACTAAAGAAATACAACATGAAGTTCAACCTAGAATAATGCGCATTCAGGGTCGGCTCTGGCAAATTTCACTGCTTCATGCTATCCAATCGAGGAATCGAGATCAACCCTTAAAAATCAAAGATATCGAGGACATCACGGTGGTAGATAATGTAAAGGTCGTACAAAGGTTAACGGGGCGCATAGATGCTCTGGGACGATTCATCTCGAGGTCCTCCGATAAGAGCCATCAATTCGTTTTAATGCTGAAGAAAAAGAATAACTTATATGGACCCCGAAATGCCAATAGGTCTTGGAGGTGCTGAAACGGTACTTATCTATCCCGCCACTACTTTACACACCGAGGGCAGATGGGCAACTTTACTTATATTTGCTAGTATCAGAGATAGCGGTAAGTGGAGTCGTGGTCCGAGAAGAACAAGGTACACAATTCTCTATATATTATGTTTGTCGGACCTTAGGAGAGGCCGAAACTAGATATCCCCATCTAGAAAAATTAGCGCTCGCTTTGATAAGCCCCTCTAGGAAGCTAAAACTATACTTTCAATATCATCCCATTTTTGTTGTAACGACTTATCCTCTTTGAAATATTTTGCATAAGGCCAAAGTTTCGGGACCATTGGCCAAATTGGCCATAGAAATTAGAGGGTACGATATTGAGTATCGACCCCGAACAACCATCAAGTCTTAGGTCTTGGCAGATTTTTTGGCTGACTTCACACCTACCCTAGTACCCGAAGTTGAAAGAGAACTATTAGTCAACTCAGGTACACCCTCAGGAATCTGGACCTTCTTTATGGTGCTTCCAACGTAAAAAGGTCCGAACTCGGCATCGTGTTAAAACCACCAGCAGGTAACGTGGTTAGACAATATGTTAGAACTTTAAAATTAACTAAAAACAAGGCCGCATATGAGGCAATAATTTCATGTCTCGAACTAGTCAAAAGCTGGGGAGCGGAGGTGATCGAAGCTAAATGTGACTCCCTCCTCGTGGTGAATCAGGTTAACGTAACCTTTGAAGTTCGAGAGGAACGAATGTAAAGATACTTGGATAAGCTACAACTAACCCTGCACGGATTCAAGGAATAGACTTTGCAACATTTACCTCGAGATCAAAATAATGAAGCCGATGCCCTCGCAAACCTAGGATCATCTGTCGAAGACAACAAACTAAACTCGGGAGCTATCATACAACGCATGAGGTCAATGGTCGAAGAAGGCCACGCGTAAGATAAACTCCACATCTTTGACCTGGGATTGAAGAAACAAATACATAGAGTATTTGAAGAATGGAAAATTTCCCTCAAATCTAAAGGAATCGAAGGCTTTGCGCACGAAGGCAATCTGATTTAGCCTGTCTAAAGATGGAACCTTACTTAGAAGGATGTTCGATAGTCCGCTAGCAATATGTCTGAAACCAGGAGATATCGAGTATTTTTTTAGGAAAATCCACGAAGGCACATTCAGGAACCACTCTGGAGCCGAATCACTTGTTCAAAAGGTAATCAGAGTCGGGTATTACTCAGTTAATATGGAAAAGGATGTGAAGGAGTTTGTGCAAAAATCTGACAAGTGTCAAAGACATGATCTGATGATTCATCAACCTGGGAAGTTGCTACATTCAATTTTATCCCCATGGCCGTTCATGAAGTGGGGGTGGACATCTTCGGCCCTCTTCTATCGGCACCAAGTAAGGCTCAATTTGTTTTATTTATGACTGACTATTTTTCTAAGTGGGTTGAAGCATAGGCCTACTAGAAGGTTAGGGAGAATAAGTCATCGACTTCATTCAAGACCACATCGTATGTCGATTCGAAATACCATCTGAAACTGCATGTGACAACAAAATGGCAACACCTTAAGATAACGTCATGGTCGGGACGTTTCAGTATCCACTTGTTGCTGATGTCATGATCGGGTCTGTCGCTTATGTCATGATCCATCAAGATGGGATTGAAAAAGACCATATCGTTTCTCATCGCCTTTTCTCCGTGATACGAGGGGACTATCTGTATACGGTCACAATCGGGTTTGTCCTGGAACGAGGCAGGCCATGATTCGACCCTATGTTATATCGGACCGCAGTGTAAAGTTAGATTGCCGAGCTCGAGACCTAGAGACCGATCGAGATCATGGTGAGCCAAGAATGGAGCCAGGCAGGATAGAGATCGAGCAAGATTGAAGAAAGCTTACTGAGCCAAATAACGGAAAACCAAAATATTCTCAATCAGGTGAACATCACGACGGAAATTCGGCACGTATCAAGAAGAGGCCGATTAATTAGCTCATCATGGGATCTCTTACTGTATTTAGAATTGTATCAAAGATAAGATTCCCCTATTATATAAAGGGGGCCAGATCATTTGTAAAGCACATCATATTCACGTTACATAAAGCAATATACCATCTTCTTAAGCTCTCAATATTCTATTATACCGTTCACACTTTCCAGTGAAATATTCCTTCGAGGTCGATCTAAGCTCGAGGGCTAAAGCTATACATTTCTTTGGGTTTTCTTTAATTCTTTTTTTTCAATTAATTTCAATATCAATTTACGTATCTTATTATTTTGTGCCAAGTTATATCACGTGTCCTTAAAATACAATATTAATTCAATTGTTATCTGTTTTTAGGGTAAACAATATGCAAAAGTAATGGCACATATACTATGACGTGAAATTTCAATTTCTTTTATTGACATGATGTTCCTAATTTGACAATTTTATCATATGCGGCTGACTTAGTTTTAATTTTCGACACAAGATTGATGGATTTTTAGCGGTTTTAATTTTATGTAACATATGGAAATAGTTGATTTTTTTTTTGTTACAATATTTTGTTTTACGACTTTACTAGAACACATTTTGATGATCATTTGTGAAATTGACCTTACCAAACCTTTACAACGTGTTTGGATGGTTGTTACCTATTATTGTATTGTATTGTTATTCAACATAATATTTGTTGTGATTGTTTAGTTATAATGCCTTGTATTTTATTGTTAAATTAATTATTCCGGAAAAATAAAAGGTCTCATTTATTTAAACAACCAATTTGGCATGATGAGATTATTTCTTATTTTTCTTTTCAATTAAGCCATAACTTATTACCCTGTAATTTTATTATATCCTTTACCTTTTTTGTCACTTTAACTCCAA